>PVKU01004734.1:41805-139771 GCA_004027475.1 Anoura caudifer
AAAAAAAAAAAAAAAAAAAAAAAAAAAAAAACCCATACATGAGGTGATAGATGTGTTAACTGGATCCCTTTCACAATGTATACATATACCAAATCATTATGATGAACACTTTAAAAATACTACAATTTTATTTGTCAATTATATCTCAATAAAGCTTAACAAAAATAAAACCACAAATTTCTTTTTCTATTTCTAGAGGAAAGGTGAATTGCAACACATGCAAAACAGCTACCTCCTAAATTAACAGATATAAATAATATCAACAGCTTATTTGTAAAATTTTTCCACCCTAGTGTTGAAAGGTTCTATGTCGAACACATTTTCAAATAGTAAATAATTTATTAAGCGTTCAATAAGTATACCTCAGTGTTGTTAAAATTATAAAAGAAAAAGAAAACGGGAGTAAGATTCTGCCCAGCCCTACTGTATTTCAGGGTGTCCTGATGAAGAGTGAATAAGATGGCACACACCAAAGTGTTCTGACTGCTAGAGTACAGGCTACAAGTTCAAATGACAGCTGTTTTGTTTGATCTGCACGAATATGAAATTTTAAAATTGAATTAGTTACCTGGATTTCTACTTCTCTTGAAATATTAAATGATCTGGCAACAGTGATTGCACTTGTATACAGCCAAAACTGGATGGGAACGAACAACAGCTGCTCCCTTGAAATGGGTCTAGAAGGCTTCAGTGTGTCACAGTCCTCATCAATCCCTACTGATTCCCCACATGGGAAGCAGGATGTCCACTGTCATGCTTTATCTTACACCTGCCCTGAATGTTTTTTGTCTGGTCCATATAGGCATGCAGATTTGCAATCCTCATTTAGATTTTTGTTTCTGTTTCTGGCTCCAGCTCCCAAACCGACTGACTAATGATTAATCCATTTACTAACCTATCAGTCTAACTTCCTTTCAATCATCTTTTTCAACATTACTCTCTTTAATAAAACAAATGTTAATATGAAAAAGGCAGGAAATGGCATCTATAAACATTAATGTACAATATAGCATCAAACATTACTTATACTTTTATCTACTGTCTATTTTTAAAAAGAAATGGCCTGAAAGAAGAGAGTGCTTCCCCATGTTACAAAGTCTTTTCTACAGCTGTAGGTTTTATT
The DNA here is from genome assembly GCA_004027475.1 of Anoura caudifer. NCBI lineage: Eukaryota > Metazoa > Chordata > Mammalia > Chiroptera > Phyllostomidae > Anoura > Anoura caudifer. The sequence continues at coordinate 42,929 of PVKU01004734.1, forward strand.
CATGCTTTATCTTTTCTCCTGACTCACCTCATAAGCAGCACCCAGATCCTGGAATTTCTCCTGCGCTCGTGGATCATCAGGATTCCTGTCAGGGTGAAGCTGCAGGGCTAGTTTCCTGTAGGCCTTTTTAATGTCCTTTATAGAGGCACTGCGAGGCACCCCCAAGATCTTATAAAAATCTCTCCTGGTGAGTGAGAAGGGAAGGATACTTCAGGAAAGAGTTATATAATACATTTTTAAAAGTGAAAAATTTTTTAATTTAATTTTTATTTTTTATTTTAGAGAGAGGGGAAGGGAATGAGAAAGAGAGGGAGAGAAACATTGATGTGCGAGAAAGACATCGATTGGTTGCCTTCTGTACAGCCCCCAACCAGACTGAACCTGCAAGCCAGGCAGGTGCTTTGACTGGGAATTGAACCCACGACCTTTTGGTTGGCAGGACAATGCCCAACCAAGCCACACCAACTGGGGCTATAAAGCTACATTATTACCAATATTTATACTGATATTTTGCTTAAACACCTTAGTGTACTTATTGCTTTAAGTGTAAAAACTACTAACAAAAACAATAAAGCATGACCTAGGAGAAGTGAAATTTTTTTTTAATTAAGATGTTTTACAAGAAAAAATGACAAAGTTTAAGCATATATGCACAGGAGAAAAGCCTTTAAGAAAATAACAAGCACTTAAATTTCAAATCTCTGCTAGGTAAGACTTTCTCAATTTAGAGCAATTAATTGTTAGAAACTAAGACCTTACTATTCCCCACATTCTAAAATATAAGCCTGACATATCACATCCTGTGGTCTTCCTTATAGCATCTTAAAGGCTAGAAGGATCCTCAAGAGTTCAGGTCGTCCTACTCCCTTCATACAGGAGACACAGTATTATCCTCATGTTACAGATGTGAATTTAGGTGGTTCCTTCAAGGTCACATAATTCTTAAGTGTGGTGGGGGTGGGAGGGTTAGAATCCTGGTCTGCTACCTGTTGGTGAAATTCCTTTCCGACTCATAATACCATTCAGCTTCTCAAAATGAACCATGGAAAGAGACAGGCATGATGACAGCTTAGGCTCAGAATCTCAAGAACCTGTACAAGGGCTCTCCAAAGGGTCTGCCTTTTTTCCCTCAATTCAATTTCCATCAGTCCCAACAAGACTTCCCTACCTGTTCTGCTCACTTCCTCACTCAGCCTGGCACTAACCTACCTACTTTAATGTCAACTCTCCAATGGCTCGTTGCAGGCTTAACATTATATACCCTTTTCTCCAGCTCAACAACCCCCCTGCCCCCTGCGTTGTGTTTAGCACTGCATCCAGCTCCCACCCCTCCCGACAAATCTAGCTCTATAACACCTCTGGCTCTAAATAAGTCCCTGTCACTCCTGTCACCCACTGTTCTCCTCTCCACCCTAACAACCTGGTCCACACTATCCATTCCTGCGCCCTACCATCTCACCATAGCAACGCCCCCTCCTCCTCCTTCAGGCTCTCCCAGCCAGAACTGTCTCAAGAGCCCCGCGCCGCGCGGATGCCCGTTGCTCACCCGGCGATCACGGCCCCGATGAGGTACAACAGCAACAGGCAGAAGGTGCCCAGGTTTTGCGGGGCCATGGTTTCTCTGTGCCAGCCCCTATGCCGGCCCCTGTCCCACACACTCCTCAATGTCTCCGCAGCTGCAGCCGCCGCGTCGGCTCTCCTGCCCACCCGGCCCTGAAAGGCAGCCGCGCGCCCGGGTCTTCTACTGGGTCTGGAGCGACGCAAGCTGTCCCCTCCTCTGCCAGTCCACTTCCCGGGAGTCCCGTGTCCCGGTATGAGAAGCCCCCTAGCAGATGAAAGCCAATCGCTGCTCGGGACATCACACGCGGCCGGCTCTGCGCAGCGAATCAGCGCAGTACACTTCACCTTCGAGGCGGCTCGGGAGGCCAGTTAGGCTTCAGAACTGCAGTCGCACTTTCTAGCCAATTAGAAGGGGAAACGTCAGAGAGTCGCGCCGCCGCAGGAATCCGCTCAGCCCCAGCCCCCGCGAGTCGTAGGAAACTACGTAAAAGAGCGACGGGGAAATTAGTGCCCCAAGAGGGTATCTGAGGTACACGAAGATACCTGCCCGCCTCCTCTGACTTTCGCCCAATCACGAGGGTTCTCTTTCAGCTCTGACCAATTGTGGAAGGCAAGCTTGACCCTCTTTACCAGTCTTGGAATTTCATTCATATGGAACTACATGCAGGCTGCGGGGGCGAAATGGGCGGGGATAATCACTCCAAGCCCTTGGTACTGCGAACACCCTATTCAGTAGCTCTTATTTTACCTTCTCCTGACAGCTCAGGGAGAAATGGTCTCGGTTTCACAGAGAAGAGCCGGTGGAGGTGGACAGACTGAAGTTTGGATCCAGCTTCCACCACTTACTAGCGGTGAGCCTAAGCTTCTTACCCACCAGTCTGAGCCTAAGCTTCTTTATTTACAGATTTAATGTATTTACTGGCAGTGTTGTGACGTTTTATTTTTTTAAAGATTTTATTTATTTATTTTTAGAGAGAGGGTACGGAAGGGAGAAAAAGAGGAAAAGAAACAGTTGTGTGAGATACATTGACTGGTTGCCTCTCTCAGGCCCCCAACTGGGGGCCTGGCACGCAACCCAAGCATGTGCCCTGCCTGGAATCCAACCAGCTACCTTTTGGTTTGCCGACTGCAATCAATCCACTGAGCCACACTAGCCAGGGCATTGTGTGACATTTTAATAGGAGAAAAATCTTTAAACCGTCTAGCACGGTGTCTGGCACGTAGCAAGCACACGGTGAATAACTATTATTAGTTACGAGAACTCTGATTCCCCACGCCCCCGTCTACTTTTGCTTATTTCAGTAAACGCACCACAAAACTTGTTCACGACAAAACTGTAGGTGTGTTCCATGATTCCTGTGTTGCATCCCCAATCTAGATGTTTACCTATAAACTATAGTCCAAATCTGTCCACTGCTTTCCACCACCTCTCTGGGCTAAGTCACACCATCCCCCACCTGGCTAACTGGTCTCCCTGCCAGCACTCTTAATGTCTCGTGTTCACTCATGCCCACTCCACCACCATGATTTTTTACAAGCATACCAGATCATATCATTCCCCTGCTTAGAGGCCTCAAACAGCTTTTCATTGCACTTAGAATAAAATCCCAACTCTTTATAGTAGATTGTAAAACCTTGTATCTCTCAATAATGCTGGAAAATTTTTGTCAAAAAAAACTTATATGATATCTACATTCACTCAGTCAATATACTCCTTACCATGTTCCAGCAAAACTGCACTTTCTCTTCTTTGAATACACCAAGCTCATGCCTGCCTAGGGCCTTTGTTCTAGTACTCTCTTTGCCTTAAACATTCTTCTTTCAGATCCTCATGTGAGTGACTCCTTTTTAAACAAATAATCAGCTAAATGCCACCACCTCAAAAAAGACTTCCCTGATCAACCAATCAAAAGTAGCCCCTGCTGAATCCCTTATACTTACACCACCTTGCTTTGTTTTATTCCTTCCATCCCTGCCTCCCATACTCAGGTACACTGGGATGCCAATTTTATCAGAGCATGAAACTGATTGTTCTGTTCTTAGCTGTATAGAAGGTACCTTAAAACAGTTAAGTGAATGTTGCTTTGACTGTGATCTTTGTATGCTGACTTCTTATTCTTCGGGCCTCAGCTCAATTTTAACACTGACTCCCTCCCCCAATAATCACTATTTGATGTTGTCCTATTTTATTTACTTAATATGTATTACCCATTCTCCCACAACATATGGTATTAAAATATGCACCACAACAAAGCAAAGACCTTTTATCTGTTTTAATTCTGTAATCCTAGTGCCTAGCACTATGCCAGGCACACAGAGGAGCTCAACAAATAATTGCTGTTGCAGAAAACAAAGGCATAGAGAGAATGTGCTCAAGGCCACTGAACTACTTAGTGGCGCAGCCTGGATCATAACCTAGATCTGTTTGAGTAGAATGCCCCTGCACTTTACTCCTGGACTCATGCAGAGTTCAAAGAAAGATAAGGCTGTGCTTTCAGAAAGATACCCACTAGAGGAGCGAAGCTCTGTAAAAGAGAAACTAATTTCATTTTATGGTCTTTTAACCTTTGCATCTCCCATACCCAGAGAGACCGTAAACGAACTAAGAAAGCCGGAAATGGCTAAAAATCATGAAATGGAGGTTTAAAGGAAGGAGTGATGGCTGCTGCTGGACGGAATCCAAGACAGCTTCATGAAGGCCTGGATTTGTATCTTGGCTGGCGTCGTGTTGTGTGCCCTTAGGGGTGTATTACTGCCACTCCTCTACGCCCTAGTTTTCTCATCAATAAAACAAATGTTCTTAACCTAAAAGGTTCTTGGGAAGACTGAGATAATACACATAAAGGTGTCCAACCCAGAGTAAGCACTCTAAAATATAAACTGTCGTTATTGATATTACTGATCAAAGCGTGCCGATCTTCCCAGCAGTTACTGTCTGCCCACAGTTCTGTGAAGCAACCGAAAACTTCCTACTCCCCTGAGTTGAAAGGCTTGATACCAGAAGGCAGCCCTGTATGGCTCCAGATCCCAGTATCCACGGAGCTTATTAGCTTCCGCCAAATTTTTCTCAGGCCTCTAGAGAAACGGTCGGCCGCTCTAGCAATTTGGTCCTCCAGGTGTCGGTGGTGTGAGGCCGAGCGCTTGCGCGGTGTGCGCGGCGGCGGCGGGCAAGAGGCGGGCCAGGAGAACGGGGCGCGGCGGCGGCGGGTGGAAAAGTGCGATGGAGCGACGCCTGCCTTTGCAGGTAACCGCCTCGCAGACTGGCGCCGGGGAGGGAAGGGTGGGCTTGTCACGCCTCAGGCTCCGACTGGGGACGCTGCCTTTGCGCTCGGCAGGTCTCGGTCGTCTACGGACCCTATCAGCTGAGGCTTCTCCGAAGTCCAGTCGAGCGCTTGGGTAGCCCACGCAGAGTCTTACCCCGGACAGCACCCGAGAAGGTGGCGAACCTTCTGGAGGACCGCCTGGGGGCTCCCTCTCATCTCCCTACCTGAAAAACCCTGCTCCCAGCTCACCCCGGGGGAATCTTTGAAGAAGGAAGGAGAGCCCCAGTTTCAGTTTACGAATTTAGCCCTCTCGAGTCCCGGAGTTAATATAGAGGGCTCATCTCCAGGATCTCTGGCTTTTGATGGCACCCTTTAGACACAGGAGCTAAGAATCTCACAGAGCAGCGAGTCTCCATTTTGGGGGGAACTAAGATCTTCTTCAGGTAACTTCATCGTGTGGCTTTATTCAGAACCATGCTAAACCATTCCCATATTCGAAAACAGCTGCCATCTACCCTCTCACACCCTTCCTTTGGGTTCTTGTTCCCATGTTCATCCACTTGGAAAATGGCCATGTCTAAAGCCATTCATTCTGGTCAGTCCTGTCTGGATTCACTCCCATGTTTCAGAGATTTTCCCCAAAACTGAGTTCTTAAAGAACTTTTGTAAGCAACGCAGTTCTCGAGTCAGACAGACTTGAATTGCAGTCCTGGGCTGTGTTAGTTCAAGTATGTAACTTTGGGTAAGTCCCTTAACTTTTCTGAGCTTCCATTTTATTCATCAGAAAATGTGATCATACTAATCTCTAAGTGGTTGTGGGGATGAAAAGAGGTGAAGGATGAAAAATATTTAGCATGCTACCTGGCACATAGTAGGCACTCAATTGATGTCGATTATTTTTTGAACAGATAATTCCCTGGAGAAGCACAATTTTCTCAGAATCAAATGCAGAATATAATAATAAAAAAGCATTTTTCATCAGTCATACAAGGAAGGTCTTATTAAGTGATGTTACTTAATGTGAGGAGTTCTTGGTAAAGAGAGTACCTTGGGTCAAGTGAAGGTACAATTTCGTACAATCATTTTGGGAAGCAATGGAACTAAATGTCAGGAGCTTTAGAATTGTCAGTTATTTGACAAATGCACATCTGAAAATTTTCTCCTGGGAAATAATCCTAAGCAGAAAATATGCAGAAAGGTGATATTATAGCATTATTTATGATAGTGAAAATATTTAAACTTTTTATAATGGAATTTTTTACATAAAATTAGAATAGCTAAATGACCCCCACTGCTCGTGACCCATCTTTAACAGTGATCAGTATTTTGCCTATCTCGTTTTTTCTGAAAAATTTTAAACCTACTAAATGTCTAAAAACAGGAGGACAGTTTAAGCCAGGGTACATTTATTTAGAGTGCTATGAAGCTTTTAAAATAATATAGAATTGTATATATGGTGTTACCACAACTATGAAAATTCAAAAATTAACATCCAATCTATGTGTAGAAAAACAGAAATGTGAATACAATAAAATATTAATTAGTTTCTTTTTGGTGGTGGGACTGTGGATGATTTTCTCCTTTTCTATGTTTAGCTATTTTATAAATATTTCATAAAAATTATGTATTGTTATAACAAAGAAACAACAAACAATATCTAAAAATATTGCACTGAATGTAATAGATTATACCTGTTACTTGAAAATAACTTTAACTTTCCCTTGTCTGTTTTTGTAGCCTACATTTACATGGGCACTCTTCTGCCATCTTGTGTTAGTGCTTCATACTGAGTTTATATGGTCAGCTAACATGTCCAAATCTTTAACCAGTCATCCTTACGTGTATGTGATTTGACTCTGTGAAGTTGTATTCCCTTAATTTTGACTAGCATTCCCCTTCACAGCAAAGTAAGATTTCTTGTGATAGGATGACTCTTTTTCCCATTTCTTCTTTTCCCCAATTCATACCTTATGAACTTACACACTTCCTAAAACAACCACTTCAAACAATTCTGTAAGATAATTTAGTTTTATCACAGAATTGTTCTTGTTTAAATAGATTGTAATGAGAACTGACCAAAAAATCTATTCTGCTGTTGGTTGATGAGCTAGATCTGCTTTTTAAAGTGATACAATACATTTAAAAAACAACTACTTAAGGGAAGGGTCACTTTACAAGAAAATGTATAAATGAGTTTTGTTTCAAATCAGTTTGTGAAGAAACTTTGTTTCCTAGGTATGCAAAGAAGCCTTTTTACACGGATGTCCTTAGAGACAATATGGATCAGTCCAGAGTTCTCCTCTGGGTGAAAGTGGAACCCTTTATAGTGGGTGCCTTACAGGTCCCACCACCATCCAAGTTCAGTCTTCACTATCTCAGGAAGATATCCACCTATGTGCGAACCCGGGCCACAGAGGGAGCTTACCCACGCCTATACTGGTCAACCTGGAAGCACATTGCATGTGGGAAGCTGCAGTTGGCTAAGGATCTGGCATGGCTTTACTTTGAAATCTTTGATAGTCTTTCAGTGAAGACACCGGAGGAGCGTCTGGAGTGGTCTGAGATTCTGTCCAGTTGCACATCTGAGGATGAGGTTGAAAAGCGGAGAAATCAGGTATGGATTTGTATGTATATGTAAGTGTTTAATTCGTCTGGGAAATAAACTTTATTTTTAATTTTTTATGTACATACTAGCTGTACAGTGTGTGACTTTAGGTTAATGACCATTGTAATCATAAAGCACCATTTGGATTTTAGCAGTTACAGTTTGGCATTATTTAATGGATTAGTCCTTAGCAACCCTTATTTACCTGCTTCCAAAGCAATAATGTTACAGAAACCCTGTCATTGAAAGAAGGAAATACTTTCATTAACTTTAAAAGTGTTTTGAGGTCAGTGAGTGCTTATGAACCTCTGGTATGAACCACCTGACTATTTTTAAGTGTGCATCTGCTGTGTGCTGGGATTCAAAGATTAGAACAGCATCTCTGCTTTCATGGCTTCATGGAGCTCATAGACTATTAGGGGAAGCTGGTGTGCAAAAAAAAAGTGCTATTTCATAGTGTGAAATGTCCAGTAATAAAATTATGCATAACATACAGAAATAGAGAAGAAAAAGATTGATTCTAATGATCGGAAGCGACTTCACAGAAAGTATATTCATCAGAATAGGCTAGTTACAGTAACAAGCAATCCAGCATTTCAGTGGCTTACACAAAACAGTTTATTTCTCTCATTTATGCAACAGTGCAACACAGGGCATCTCTAGGCTGCTGTTGTCCAAACAGTGATAGAGATCCAGGCTTCTTCTGTCCTTTGGAGCCACTATTTTATTAGTCAGCTTTGCTACAGTTAAAAACAAACAAAAAAATGCCATTCCAGTGGCTTGCAGTAACAAAGGGTTATTTCATGCTTATTTTATTTGTAGGCTGCACCTTAGCTATGGCTCTCTTCCAGGCTGTGGCTTGGCTATATGTTCTTATTTGGGGGACCTAGGCTGAAGAAACAGTTTCTGTGTAGGTCATCTATTCTTGGGACAGAAGGGAAGAGCAACAGAGCAGGAGGAAACTCATGATGTCTCTTAAAACTTTTGCTCAGATATATAACATAAACTATGACTACTTTCATTCCATTGGCTCAAGTTTTGTCATATATCCATGCCTAAAATCAATAAGGGGGAAGGTACTACCTCACAGGAGGTAAGGAAAATCCCATGGTTCATGTAAGCCTCTTGAAGGATAGGGGAATAAACAGTTGGAAATATAATACAATTCGTCACAGCCTTACCTACTAGGGCCTCATTGTCCTTCTCTTCCATTTCTTCTCTTCCTGTCCTTGCATTTCTTTTGGGAGAGTTTTGGGGAAGCTTGAAAATGATATGTGAAAATCCACCCACATTTAATTGACTATAACACAGTTACACCATAGCTAACTTGAAGGGAGGCTGGGAAATGCCATCTGATTGTGTGCCCAGGAAGAAAAGAAAAGGTATTAGCATCTAGCCAGTCTCTGCTACATGGGATAATATCTAAACAAGGTTTCAGGAATTGAAAAAAGTTTTGCAAGCAACCAAGAGGGGAAGGGCATTACAGTTATTCATTAATCAAACATTTATTGAGTGCCTGCTATGCATTAGCCACAGTAGAGGAATGCTTACTATGTGCTAGATTCTATTCTTGTTAGGAATATAAAAATGCAAAAGACAAGGATCTTGTGGTCTCCTGGGGAAGCAGGTATATGAAGGTATATGAATAATGACAATGTAACATACAGTTATTCAGTGGAAATACAAGTAAAATTAGGGAATTATGCTGAGTCTAAAAAAAGCCAACCCCAAAAGTTTACAGACTGTATGATTCTGTTTATGTAATATTCTTGAAGTGGGTTTGAAGGGCAACATGAAAGATTCCGTGTTGATGGAAATGTTCTGTATCTTGACTGCCAATGTTAATATCCTGGTTGTAATAGTGTATTACAGTTTTGCAGGATGGGAAACTGGCTAAAGTGTACAGAGGATTTCTCTTTTAGTTCTTAAAACTGCACGTGAATCTAGTTATCTCGAAGAATTTAATTAAGAAAGTAAAATTTTTGAAAATATATGGATTTATGGGGCTCCACCTTGACAGTTGATTGAATAGGTTTAGGTGATCCTATGAATCTGTATTTTTCAGTTTGTTAGCAATAGCAATTTTTAGCCAGGTTGGGAATCAGGGTGAACATAAGTGTATAGTCCCAGGTTTATTACTTTAGTTTTTTTGCTTTTCCTATACGTGTATGGGAATGCATATATGAGGATAATCATGAGCTTTAAAACCTGAGCTTCAAACCATACCCTTCAAATAAGAAATGACTTATAAACTCCATCAGACCAGTCATTTTTAAGTCAAACAAACATCCCTTTAAGAATTCAATGAAAATTTAACGTCTGCCCCCTACCAAATGCACACACATTGAAAAATTACATACAATTTTAGGTGTTGCACTGATATTTTAAACTTTCTTAATAACTCTGTGCATGAGCCTTAGGTTAACTGACCTCTGTGTCTTAACTAAATTCCCTTCTTCCATTTGTTTATTTGTTTACTCATATTGCTAAGGGTTTTTTTTAAAACTGTAACTTTAAACTACTGAAATAATATACTTTTAAGACATACGTACTTCTTTCTTCTTCATCAGTTTTGCAAAAGAATATCTGTGACTATAGATGCTACATGGCTTTCCGAGAAGGTGACTCCAGTTTATTTTTAATTGAATTTATTGGGGTGACATTGCTTAATAAAATTATATAGGTTTCAGGAGTACAGTCCTGTAATACATCATCTGTATATTGTATTGTGTGTTCAGTACCCCGAGTCAAGTTTCCTTCTGTCACCATTTTAATTAGTTTTAGAAACTGCTACATCTGGGTTTCAGAGACATATCAAATGCTAGCAATGTTTCTACATTTGTCTTCCTAGGATCAGCAAACTGTTGTAAATTTTTTTTACTATGTCTGTTTAGTTGTAGACTAGTGAATGATGTGATTTTAGGACCTGTGTTCATCATTTATTTTCTTCTTGGACAGCTTTCAGTGGACACCCTACAGTTTCTGCTCTTCTTGTATATACAGCAGTTAAATAAGGTCTCCCTAAGGACATCTTTGATTGGAGAAGAGTGGCCTACTCCCAGAAACAGGTCTCAGTCTCCTGACCTGACTGAAAAATCCAGTTGTCATAATAAGGTACTATTTAGATTTTGATGTCTTTATCTGAATGAAACAATTAGTGAGGGGAATGGTTTGCCTTCATTAAAAATTATGTTGGACTTATTTATATAAGCTATTGATTTGCTGGCTTGTTTTGTTTTGCTTTGTTTTTTACTTTTTTCCCCAAATTATAAAATAAAATCAATATGCAGTCTTAATATGGACAAGTGATTTCAGTTCTTTTACTGACATAAAAATTACGTGATTTTCAGGCAAATCATTCACTATACTTTTACTATCATTCCCATTTTTGCAAATGTTAATGAATTTGAATCTACTTCTTTGATTAAGGATAAGTAAGATGCAGTGTTTGCAAAGTCTATTGAAATCTACTGAAAAAATTCTGTAAAAATGTCTTCTCATATGTTTAGGTAATATGCCTAAATATACTTAAGGTGAGCATGTTTAAGTAATTATTTATGATGTGCTATATTCTAGAAGTTAAATTTAACTGTCTCACATTGTGAGCTTTAGAAAATCTTATTTTTTTCTGTTTTTTATAAAGAAACCCAAAATATTTTTATCTGTAAAAGTATTTTTTTTTTAATTTTGAGTAAAATGTAGATCTCAGTATTATTTTGCCATGTGCAGACTCTTTGATATCCTTTTTCAGAAAAATCTTTTCACCATTATGTTCCATGATGCTATTCCCTCCTGGTTCTGCTTCTTATTCTTTGTTCTCATTCTTCATGAGCCTGTTTCCCCCTGACCCTTATAAGCCACTATTCTCTTAGGATTCTGCCTGTGGCAATTTGTCTTCTCATTTGGTGTATTTATTCAATGTAATTCTTTCTCTTCCCTTGACTTCATAATTTCAATGACTCCTGAGTTTTTCTCCATTCTGGATTTCCATCTTGACATAAATTCCTTATTCTACTTTAAATTCAGAATGTACAAGTCCAGGTGTACTAGAGGTGCCAACCATTTCCTACTGTTTTCACACATAGTTCCTGCTGAATGAACACCATTTAGAGATGGTGGTTTGTTTTTTTTTTAATATGCAGGGTCTGGCAGAAGGCCTGCTTGAATGTGGTTGGTAGGGTAATAACATGGTAATAATTTATAGTTTTAATTTGAACATTTCACCTAAAATGTTGTATGGTGTGCTTGGGTGTGATATTGTTATGTTACAGAATTACATGCTTATGATTTTGTAATAAAAGAGGGGCGTTATTTGTGCCAGACCCTATATATTTTATTGATTATGCTATTACAGTTGTCCCGATTTTTCCCGCTTTTCCCCACCTCCTGGTATCCTCCACTCCCTCAGGCAATCCCCATACCATTGTCCAAGTCCATAGGTCATGCATGTAAGTTCTTTGGCTACTCCATTTCTTATACAGTACTTTATTATATCCCCATGGCTATTCTATACCTTCCAATTTGTACTTAATCCCTGCACCTTTCCCCCATTCTTCCCCTTCCCTCTCCCAAATGATAACCCTCCAAATGATCTCCATATCTATGATTTTGTATCTATTCAGCTTGTTTGCTTAGTTTGTTTCTTAGATTCAGTTATTGATAGTTGTGAATTTATTGCCATTTTAATGTTCATAGTTTTGATCTTTTTTTCTTAAATAAGCCCCTTCAACTTTTCATATAATAATGGCTTGGTGATGATGAACTAACTCCTTTAGTTTTACCTTGTCTGGGAAGCTCTTTATCTGCCCTTCCATTTGAAATGATAGCTTTGCTGGGTGGAGCGATCTTGGATGTAGGTCCCTGCTTTTCATCACTTTGAATACTTTTTGCCAGTCCCTTGTAGCCTGCAAAGTTTCTTTTGAGAAATCAGCTGACAGTCTTATGGGAACTCCTTTGTAGCTAATTACCTGCTTTTCTCTTGCTGCTTTTAAGATTCTTTCTATATCTTTAGCCTTTAGCATTTTAATTTTGATGTGTCTTAATGTAGTCCTCTTTGGGTCCAATTTATTTGGGACACTCTATGCTTCCTAGACTTGTATGTCTATTTCCTTCACCATGTTAGGAAGTTTTCTTTCATTATTTTTTCAAATAAGTTTTCAATTTCTTGCTCTTTCTTAGCTCCTTCCAACACCCCTATGAATTTGAATGTTGGTGTGTTCAAAGTTGTACCACAGGCTCCTTACCCTATCTTCGTTTTTTTGTATTTTTTTCCTTTTTGTCATTCTGATTGAATGTTTTTGTCTTCCTTATGTTACACATCATTGATTTGATTCTTAGCTTCATCCATTGTACTGTTGATTCCCTGTGAATTTTTCTTTATTTTCACTTAGGGTAAGCTTCATTATTGCCTGAGTCTTTTTTCTGCTGTTGAAGTACCCACTGAGTTCTTGAGCATCCTAATAACCAGTGTTTTGGACTCTGCATCTGATAGATTGCTTATGTCCATTTTGTTTAGTTTTTTTTCCTGGAGTTTGTTCTTTTCTTTCATTTGGGCCATATTTCTTTGTCTCTTCATTTTGGCAGCCTCCCTGTGTTTGTTTCTACATATTAAGTAGAGCTACTTTGACTCTCTGTCTTAGTAATGTGGCCTGTTGTAAAAAAAAAAAAAAAACAACCTGTAAGTTGGATGGGGCAGAGCCTTAGGTAAGTGCCTGGGTGGGGCAACCCATCTGACCCAGGTTGATGGAGGCTCAGATACGTTGCTGCTACTCTGGCTCTGTGTGGGGGAGAGCTCAGAAAAAGGACAGTGGCCGCTGCCTGGCCTCTGGAGTTTGTTCCTGAAGGAAGCTGTCCCTGGCACTTACCCTGATGTCAGACACTTCATTTTCTCCCTGTATGCCTCTGGTGTCCTTCCAACTGCTGCCCTGGTGCTGGAGCCCAGAGGTAGTGAGTCTGTGTAAATTCTGAGACTGTTGCGGGCCTTTTAAGAGGAGAACCCCATCTGAGAAACTGTGGGATTCTGCTGTTCCAACCACCACTGGTTTATATAGCCAGAAGTTATAGGGACTTACCTTCCTGGCACTGGAACCCTGGGCTGAGTGGTCTGGTGTGGGACTGGGATCACTGGCTCCTGAGGTATCCCTGTCAATTTTCATCCACCACACTTGGGTATGGAACCACTTGTTCCATGTCTCTACTTCTCCACCTCTCCTACCCATCTGAGTGAATGCGACTTCTTTAATTCCTTAGTTGTCGGATTCCCATACAGCTTGAATTTCTTACGATTCTGGGTGATAGTTTTTTTTTGTAATTTAGTTGTAATTTTTGCTGTGGTTATGCAAGGAGGTGAGCCATGTTTACCCATGCCTCCATCTTGACCAGAAGTGTTAGAGATGGTGTTTTGAATTAAGGTAGACCTACATTCAAATCTGGCTCTATCACTTCACATCACATGATTTTAGGCAAGTCAGTTAACTTCTCCAGGCCTTGGCTTCTCTTCTCCAAATGGGGATGATAAGGCCTATTTCTGAATGGCTGTGAGAATTCAGAAATATGTTAGCATGAGACTTGTTGCATAGTATAATCATCAGTAAGTGGTGATTCAAATTTGAGCTATAGTGTGACCTCTACCAACAACTACTTAGACCAGGGATGGACACTTGACTAGAGTAGCCAACTCATTGGTATGTATTTTAAATTAGCCTGATTTGAAATTATGACCTTTCCTAATTAGTATCCCCAGGGACTGAAGAAACCAATTGGTGATGGGTACTTGAGGTGACAGCTCAAATGGCACCAAGTTCATGAGCATCCTGGAGTTACGAGGGATTAGAAACTCTGAGGTAATCGGGAAAAAAAAAAGTGAATGGAACAGATATGCAGAGAGACACTAGTCCCTGAGAACCAGGTTCTAGATGGCTTTCCAGTTACACTTCTGATAAAACCTACCTGTACTGTAGTTTAGGAGATGATTGTGTGTCCCGACAGTAAAATCACCCTTCACTTGAATTAACTGGTATTCCCTATGCCAGTGAAAGTCACCACCAGCCATCCATGCTCTCTTTCTCATCAGCCGTACCTCATTAGTTACCATCTTACTGATTCTGCCTCCAAATAACTCTAAAAATCTGTCCCTTTTATTCCTCTTATATAGGCCCTAATGCAATTTTTCTGGCTCGATTTCTGTCTTTAAGTCCTACCTTGTCACCCTGTTGTTAGTCTATAGTCCACCCACTACACTGGACTTTCTAAAACACAGATGGGTTATATCCTTTTTCTGTAGAAACTTCATCAGTGAATTGTCATTGTTGGTTTTTTTTTAATTATGTGTTATTGATTATGCTATTACAGTTGTCCCATTTCTCCCCATCATTCCCCTCCACCCTGCACACCCCCTCCCACCCACATTCTCCCCTTTAGTTCATGTCCATGTGTCATAAGTTCTTTAGCTTCTACTTTTCCCACACTATTCTTGCCCTCCCCCTGTCTACTTTCTACCCACCATCTATGCTGCTTATTCTCTGTACCTTTTCCTCCTCTCTCCTCCTCCCACTCCTCTGTTGCTAACCCTCCATGTAATCTCCATTTCTGTGTTTCTGCTCCTGGTCTAGATGTTTGCTTAGTTTGCTTTTGTTTTAGGTGTCATTGTTAATATCTGTGAGTTTGCTGTCTTTTTACTGTCCTATTTTTTATCTTCTTTTTCTTAGATAAATCCCTTTAACATTTCATAGTATAAGGGGTTGGTGATGATGAACTCCTTTAACTTGACCTTAACTGACAAGCACTTTATCTTCCCTTCCATTCTAAATGACAGCTTTGCTGGATAGAGAAATCTTGGAGGTAGTTCCTTGACTTTCATGACTTGGAATACTTCTTTCCAGCCCCTCCTTGACTGGAAGGTCTCTTTTGAGAAATCAGCTGATAGTCTTATGGGAATTCCTTTGTAGATGACTGTGCCTTTATCCCTTGCTGCTTCTAGAATTCTCTCCTTCATTTTAATCTTGGCTAATATAATTATGATGTGCCTTGGTGTGTTCCTCCTTGGGTCCAACTTCTTTGGGACTCTCAGAGCTTCCTGCACTTCCTGGAAGTCTATTTCCTTTGCCAAATTGGGGAAGTTCTCCTTTATTATTTGTTCAAATAAGTTTTCCACTTGTTGCTTTTCCTCTTCCCCTTCTGGTACCCCTTTAATTTGGATGTTGGGGCGTTTAAAGATGTCCTGGAGGTTCCTAAGCCTCTCGTTTTTTTGAATTCTGGTTTCTTCATTCTTTTCTGTTTGGTTGTTTCTTTCTTCCTTCTGGTCCACTCCATTGATTTGAGTCCCAGTTTTCCTCTCATCACTCTTGGTTCCCCATGCATTTTTCTTCATTTCACTTATTGTAGCCTTCATTTGTTTGTCTAATTTGCGACCAAAATCAACCAGTTCTGTAAGCTTCCTAATCACCAGTGCTTTGAACTGTGCATGTGATAGGTTGACTATCTCTTGGTCGCTTGGATGAATTAGCTCTGGGGCTTTAATCTCTTCTCCCGTTTGAGCTATTTTTGGTTTTTTTGTTTGTTTGTTTGTTTTTTTTGTTTGTTTTTTTTTTTTGGTCTGGTTGCGGCTGTTATGTAGTGAGGGGCGGAGCCTTAGGTGTTCACCAGGACAGGGCAACCCAGTTGCAGAGTTGTGACGCTGTATATGGGGGCGGGATCCAAGAGGGAACAATGGCACTTGCTCTGCTCTCTCTGGGATTCCAGTCCATTCCGCCGTTTTCCCCAAGCAAACTGGGCCCTTCAGGTGCTGATTTCCAAGTGGGTGGGCTTGTGTACATTCTACAACCCTGTGGGTCTCTCCAACAAACTCTCCTGCAAGGCTGGGATTCTCTCCCAGCACTTCAGTCCCCACAAGTGTTTTCAATCGGTGCTTTTAGGCTTTATTTCCCAGCCCTGGGGCCCTGAGTTGTGCAGTCTGTCTTGCTGCCCGTTTTCGCCTGGTTTATCTGTGCACAAATGTGTGACCGCGGTCAGCCACCTTGTGCGCCTCACTCACTTGGTCTGCTTGTTGCCTTCCCACACTCAGTAACTGCTGCCTGTGCACCCAGGACCACCAGCCACTGCCTTTTCCTGCCGCGACCCCTCTCCACTGGCCACTGACTCCACCTCTCTTACTGGTCTAGGTGAATCGTTGTCAGACTTCCATACAATTCAGTTTTCTATCTGTTCTGGTTGGGGGGTTTTTTTTGTTCTATATTTTTGTTGTCCTTAATCTTGATTGTGAGAGGAGGCAAAGTGTGTTCACCTACGCCTCCATCTTGGCTGGAAGTCCATAATCTGTTGTTTTCATATAGTACTCTATGGCACTACTGCAGGGCCTACTATGGGGGAGGGCAACTTGGCTAGAGGGAGAAAGAACAGGTGAGGCTATGGACAGATCTGCTTTTATACTTTTTTTGGTATCCAAATTAGAGTTTGTTAGAACAAAAGAAAACAAAAAAGGAGATCCAAGGAGATGTAAGTGGAAGCTGTACAAAACTCCTCCCAGAACCAAACTGGAATTACAACTAAATTATAGAGAAATCACCATGAATAGCCAGGTGAACACTAGCTGGAGAAAAGCCTTGTAACCAAGGACAGGCAGAAGAAACCACTTCACCCCAATGTGACTGATAATGAGTGTGGAGGAGGCTCAAGATGGCTGGCTAGGCTCCTCAGGGCAGCAGCTAAAGTGTAGAGGGCTATTTCAATGGCTAGGGGGTTGCCCCTGAGAAGTGTAGTGTCAAAACTCCAAGCTGGGCTCCCCAGTGTACAGCACCAGAGTCAGAAAAGGAATCTAGATAACATCCAGCTGTGAATAGCAACAGCATTTCTGTCCACCAGGGAGGCAGCTGGAGATGCATAAAGCCTCTTAAAGCAGGGGTCCCAAACCTGCAGTCGTGGACTGATACCAGACTGGGCCTGTTAGGAACTCAGCTGCTCAGCAGGAGGTGAGCTTGAATGTAATGCACTTGAACCATCCCCAAATCCCCACCACACCCAACCCTGCCAATCCATGGAAAAATTATCTTCTACGAAACTGATCCCTGGTGCCAAAAAGGTAGGGGACTGCTGTCTTAAAGGATCAGTGCACAAAACTTTGCAGCCACTTACCCTGGACTCCACCAGAGGGAAGGCAGAGTGGACTAGAGATGCCATCAAGAGAGTCTGGGGCTGGGGCTGTGGGGAGAGATAAGAAGGAACAGCTACTAGGATTCCTGTGCTGAGTCATTCCCCATAATAAAGAGGCCATGTTTCTCAGGCAGAGCACCCCCTTCCAAGTACCCTCAGCCTGAGGGAAAGCAATAGCCCTGCCCACAGGAATTACTCCACCCTGTGGAGTTTAATGCTCCATCCTGTGGAGTTTAAGCTGGGCTGATAAGGAGTACAGGTGGATGTCATCTCCGTGATTAAGTTTAACAATTAAGGCAGATTTCTGGGAGCTGAGAATTTAGCTGATCTCCGCAGGCCCAGTACTGGTTAAAGCCAGCCTTGGTGCACAGCCTGATTTTTTCTGCACACACCCAGGCCCAGCAGAGGGAGCCACAACCTGTGGTCACTGATAGCTTCAAACAGGCTGCCCAGAGCCAGTCACATACAGCATCTGCCATAGGCCTCCACCAGTCTTTGCAGATATACCTAATACATAGAAAGAAACACAAAGAGGCAGCCAAAATGGGAAGACAAAGAAACAGGCCCCAAATGAAAGAACAAGCAAATCCTCCAGAAGAAGAACTAAATGAAAGGGAGGCAAGCAATTTATCAGATACAAAGTTTAGAATAATGACTATAAGGATACTCAACAGCATGAAAAAAGGCCTAGAAGCAATGAAAAAGGACTGGTCAGAAATAAAGAATGCAATATTTGAAATAAGTAATACACTGGAAGGAATAAAAAATAGGTTAGATAATAGCATAATCAATAAAATATATTTTAAAAAATAGGTTAAATGAAGCAGAGGATTGAATCATTGTTTTGGAAGGCAAGGTAGAAGAAAATACCCAGGCAGAGCAACAGAAATAAAAAGGAATTAAAAAGAATGAGGAGAGCTTCAGAAACTTTTGGGACAACATGAAACTTATTAACATGTGGATCATAGGGATACCAGAAGGAGAAGTGAATGAACAAGGGATCAAGAATCTGTTTGAAGAGATAATGGCCTAAAACTTCTGTAGTCTAGTGAAAGAAAAAGACACACAAGTCCAGGAAGCTCAGAGAGTCCCAAACACGATGTACCCAAAGAGGCCTACACGAATCACATCATAATTTAAATGGCAAAGCTAAAAAGGAGAGAATCCTAAAACCCACAAGAGAAAAGCAGATAGTTACCTACCAGGGAGCTCCAGTAAGACTATCATCTGATTTCTCAAGAGAAACATTTCAGGCCATAAGGGATTAGCATGAAATATTTATGATGATGGAAAGCAAACCTACAGCCAAGGCTACTTTAACTAGCAAGGCTATCATTTAAAATTGGCAAAAAATAGTTTCCCAGACAAGGAAAAGCTCAAGGAGTTTGTTAATACCAAACTAGTACAGCAATAAATATTAAAGGGCTTTCTTTAAGAAGAAAGAGAAAGAGAAAAACAGAGGAAAATAGTTTAAAAATAGGATGGCAGTGAATACAAAGCTATCAATAATGACCTTGAATGTAAATGGCTTAAATGCTAAACCAAAAGACAGGGTAGCTGAAATGGATATGAATACAAGACCCATGTATATTCTGTCTCCAGGAGACCCACCACAGATTGAAAGATACACACAGACTTAAAAGGATGGAAAACTATATTTCATACAAATGGAAAGGGAAAAAAAAAACTGGTGATGCAATGCTTATATTGACAAAATAGACTTTAAAACCAAGGCTATAGGAAGAGACACAGAAGGTCACCACATAATGACAAAGGGAACAATCCAACAAGAGGATAAAACCCTAGTAAAGATGTATACACTCTACATAGGAGCACCTAAATATGTAAAGCAAATCTTGATGGACATAAAATGAGAGATCAAGAGAAATACAGTCATAGTCTGGATAATAACAGCCCATTTACTTCTGGCTATATCTTCCAGACAGAAAATCAACAAGGAGACAGCAGCCTTAAACCACATACTATAGCAAATGGATTTAATTGATATCCTTGGAGCATTCCATCCCTGAACAGCAGAATATACATACTTTTCAAGTGCACCTGGAACTTGGACAGACCAGATATTATGACACAAAACAAGTCTCAATAAATTTAAGAAGACTGAAATCATATCAAGCATCTTCTCTGACCACAATGCTATGAAACTAGAAATCAATCACAAGAACACTGAACACATAAAAACATGGAAACTAAATAGCATGTTATTAAACTATGAATGGGTCAATGAGCTCAAGGAAGAAGTAAAAAAAATACCTTGAAACAAATAAAAATGAGAACACAACAATCCAAAGTCTGTGGGATACAGGGAAAGCAATACTAAGAGGGAAATTTATAGTATTACAGGCCTATCTCAAAAAACAAAAAAAGCTCAAATAAACAATCTATTTTACACTTAAAGGAACTTGGGAAAGAACAACAAACGCCTAAAGTGAGTAGAAGGAAGGAAATAATAAAGATCAGAGCAGAAATAAGGGAAATATTCTTAAAAAATTACTAAAGATCAGTGAATCCAACAGCTGGTTCTTTGAGAAGATAAAAAAGATTGACACACCTTTAAACAGGATCAAGAAAAAAAGAAACATTACCTAAATAAAATCAGAAATGAAAGAATAGAAATAACAACTGACACCAAAGAAATACAAACAATTGTAAGAAAATATTATGAACAACTGTATACAAACAAATTGGACAACCTGTATGAAATGGATAAATTCCTATAAACATACAATCTTCTTAAAATAAATCAGGAAGAATCAGAGAATCTGAATAGACAAATTACACCAAGTGAAACTGAAGCAGTAATTAAAATACTCCCAGCAAACAAAAGCAATTACAGGCCAATATCCCTGATGAATATAGATGTTAAATCCTCAACAAAATATTAGCAAACTGAATAAAGCAGTACATCAAAAAGATCATACACTATAATCAAGTGGGATCTATTCCAGGAATGCAAGGTTGGTACAACATTAGCAAATCAATAAATGTGATTAACCACTTAAATGAAACCAGGAATCAAAACCACATGATCATATCAATAGGTGCAGAAAAAGCATTTGATAAAATCTAGCACACCCATTCATGGTAAAAAAAAATCTCATAAAAGTGGGAATACAGGGAACATGCCTAAACATAATTAGCCCATATATGACAGACCCATTGCCAGAATCATGCTATATGGGCAGAAACAACAAGCCTTCACCTTAAGATTGGAAACAAGACAGGGATGTCCACTTTCACCTTTCTTATTCGACATAACACTGGAAGTCCTAGCCACAGCAATCAGACAAGAAAAAAATAAAAGCCATCCAAATTGGAAAGGAAGAAGTAAAACTCTACTTGCGGAAAACATGAGATTGTACATAGAGAACCCCAAATATTCTACCAAGAAACTACTAGAACTGATTAATAAAGTCAGTGAAGTACCAGGATGCAAAATTAACATCCAGAAATCAGTTGCATTTCTATATGTCAATAATGAACTAACAGGAAGGGAAATTAAGAAAACAATTCCATTCATAATTTCTTCAAAAGGATAAAGTGTCTAAGAATATCTAACCAAGGATGTAAAAGACCTGTACTTGGAAAATTATAAGTCACTGAGGAAAGAAACTGAAGAAGATACAAGTAACTGGAAGCACATATCATGTTCATGGATAGGAAGAATTAACATCATTAAAATGTCCATGCTACCCAAAGTAATGTATAATTCAACACAATTCTTTCAAGATTCCAGTGTTGTATTTCACAGAAGTAGAAGAAGTATTTCAAAAATTTCTATGGAGCCACAAAAGGCTCTGCATAGCAACAGTGATCTTGAGAAAGAAGAACAAAGTTGGAGGAATCATGCTACCTAATAACAAACTATATTATAAGGCCATAATAATCAAAATAGCATGGTACTAGCATAAAAACAGTCACAGAGGTCAATGGAACAGAAAACAGAGCCCACAGATAAACCCACACCTTTCTATGACAGAGGAAGCAAGCATGTACAACAGGCTAAACATAGTTTATTCAATAAATGGTGTTGGGAAAATTGGACAGGTATGTGCAGAAAAATGAAACTAGACCACCTTCTTACAACACACACAAGAATAAGTTCAAAATGGATTAAAGACTTAAATATTGGACCTGAAACCATAAAAATCCTAAAAGAAAAAAATAGGCCCCAAAATCTTGAACATTGCTCATTCAATTATTTTATCAGATGTATCTCCCCAGGCAAAAGAAACAACAACAAAAAAAGCAAACGGGACTCCATCAAACTAAAAAGTGTTTGCACAGCGAAGGAGAACATCAAAAAAATGGAAAGCCCACAGAATGGAGAATTTATTTGCCAATTCATCAGATAAGAATTTATTTGCCAATTCATCAGATATTAACTATCCAAAATTTATAAATAACTTAAAATACACACCAAAAACACACACAACCCAATTAAAAAATGGGCAAACAACCTGAATAGACACTTCTACAAAGAGAACATACAGTTGGCCAACAGACATATGAAAAGATGCTCAATGTCACTAATCATCAGAGGAATGCAAATTAAAACCACAGTGAGATATCACCTCCCACCTGTCAGAAAGGCTATCGTCAGTAAATCAACAATGAATGCTAGTGAGGATGTGGAGGAAAGAGAACCCTTTTGCACTGTTGGTAGGAATGCAGACTAGTACAACCACTGTGGAAAGCAGTACAGAGATACCTCAAAAATTTAAAAAAATGGATATGCCATTTGACTCAGCCATCCCACTTCTGGGAGTATATCTGAAGGAACCCAAAATACTACTTTGAAAGAACATAAGCACCCCTGTGTTCATTGCAGTGTTATTTACAATCACTAAGCTATGGAAGCAGCCCAAGCTTCCATTAGTAGATGAGCGGATAAAAGAACTATGGGACATTTACAGAATGGAATACTACTCAAGTATGGAATACTACTCAACTATAAGAAAGGAAGGGAGAGGGGAAAGAGGGAGGGGGGAAGGAAGAAAGGAAAATTTTACATTTTGTGACAGCATGGATGGATCTGGAGAACATTGTGCTAAGTGAAGTAAGCAAGTCAGAGAAAAGCAAATGCCATATGATTTCAGTCATGTGGAATCTAATGAACAAACTGAACTAACAAAATAGAGACAGACTCATAGACAAAGAGCAGAATGACAGCTGTAGAGAGTGTGGAGGGATTGAGCAAAAAGGAAAAAGAACTCATGGACATGGACAACAGGGTGGTGATTGCAGGGGAGAGGTGGATATAAGAGGGTTAAATGGTAATGGGAAAAACATAATACAAAAATTTTTTAAGAAAGAGAAACGGATAACTATTGAGAAAATAAGTTTTAGTCCCTGGCACACAGTCCAGATGTTTTAGTGTTTCATACAAAGCCCTTCGTGATTAGTCCCTCTACTATTTTAACTGGGGTTTTTTTGTTTGTTTTTTTAACCTGTCACTTCCTAGCATGCTTTCTTCACTTTGCCTAGAACTTCCAGTTCTCTGAACACAGCAAGTAATTTTACTTCTATGAGCTTTGGCATATGCTATTCCCTGTGCCTCAAATGCCTTTTTTCCTTGTCTATTTACCTAACAGCATTAATCGAGGATCTATTCAAGCAGCACCTGCTAGTTTTTTCCCCAACTGGAGTTTGTTGTTTCTCTCATGCTCATAGAATGTCTTTGGAGATCTTTGGTATAGGTGTTACCTCATCGTGTTGCAGTTATTTGTTTCTGTTGTCTTTCACTATATAGACTCTGAGTTCCTTGAGAACAGGAAGTATGTATGTCTTAATTTCATAATTTATCACTTAACACTGTTCATATCACAAAAAATAGCTGTGAAATTAATAAGCCAAGTCATTGGGACATCTGCCAACTCAAAGCTTATTACCAAAATTATAACCTCTCCTAAACTTAGTTACTATAAGATTGGTTGCTTTGTTTCATCCAGTGGAACTGGAAATTTTTTCTGTAATTGGAGCAGGTAAATAAAGAAACCCAGTGCTTCATTGAATGACTGCTCAATGTGGTTACTCTTATGTTTGGTCTGAAACTTTCAAAGTATTTACTGGCTGTGTGATCTTGGGTGAGTTTTTAAACCTTTCTGTTTCTTTTTCCTCATCTATAAAATGTGCTATCTGAAGATTGTTGTTAGGATTAAATATATTAAACTTTGTGTAATACTTAGTGCTTGGCACATGCTAAGGGTTAGTTATTAGTATTTTGAATTGGCTAAGATCAAGAGAGACTCTGTTTATACCTATCACATACACACAAAAGATCTTGTAAGGTTTTTATGGCTCCTTAAATAGTTTGTTGAGTATGAGGCAAAGCATAAATACAAGATAATTAAAATATAAAAATTTCATGTCTTACAGAATTTCTTTATTCTGTTAAGAGTGCATCCTTTTTATTTTTTATTTTTAGAACTGGAATGATTACAGTCACCAAGCATTTGTCTATGACCATCTGTCAGATCTCCTTGAGCTGCTTTTAGATCCAGAACAACTCACTTCATCCTCTCATTCGACTAATAGTAGTCTAGTCTCTAGAGAAGCTGTTGTGGCACTCAGCTTTCTTATTGAAGGTACAATAAGGAAAGCCAGGAAGATATATCCACTTCATGAACTTGCACTATGGCAACCACTACATGCAGAAAGTGGCTTCTCAAAGATCTCTAAGACCTTCTCTTTCTACAAGCTGCAAACCTGGTTGAGAGCCTGTTTGACTGGGAATCCATTTGGTACCTCTGCTTGCCTCAAGTCTGGAAAGAAACTGGCTTGGGCTCACCAAGGTATTTAATATTTTAATCTATATTAAATTGAATGACCTGTGAGGGAATTTACTATTTTTCTGGCATATTAATGATCATATATCTTCTATAGAAGACCTAAAAATATTGCTACAGTAAAAGATAGAAGGGGAGCATTTGTGTGTGTGTGTGTGTGTGTGTGTGTGTGTGTGTGTGTGTGTATGCCTTTTTCTCTTCAAGGCACATCAGTCTCAGAGAATTGATTTATTAGTCTAAGTCATTTTGATTTCCATTAACAGAAACTCCCAACTTGAGTTGATCCTCTTTTTGTTCTGCTTTTTTCTTTTTGATTCTTCCTCTGATTCTCATAGGCTCATTTGCTTGAGGCTTTGCTATTTCCTGTGCACCACAGCAGAATTTGGCCATTCCACAGGTAACCTCAGAGAGTTGGTAGAGAGATAAGGCTCTTTTTAGCACCACAGACATAAGCAGACTAGATATTTCCAAATTGGGGATTTAAATTTATCATAGAGAGTGTCTGGCCCTGGTTGCATCAGTTATCTATTCTCAGTATCCAGTGGTGGCTAGAAGAACAGGTTCAGGTGCTATATGACTTCTTGGGGCCCAGGTATAAGTTTGAAGAGAAGTAGGTGCCTGTACTGAGGCAAATGCCAAAGTTAATGAAAAAAAAAAACCCTACAATATACTTTCATAATCTCTGAATTTCAAAGATAAAGAAAAAAATAGGTACTTTGCAAAGGTAAGAAAAAAATCAGTTTTGCATCAAGTTTTTATAATGTTAAAAAACAGAAAATGGTTGATAAATATCTACAGAATCTTGAGCAAAATCATAGTGATCTAAGAATTCTGTATCCAACTAAGCTGTTGCTCTGGTATGAGATCAAAAACTCTCACATTTGTAAGGCTCCCATAAATACATAGTAGATACTACATAATTCTTGGTGTTGATAAAAGAGTATAGATTCAAGTAAATTTTTAAATGTTAGGGTAGGCCCTAGTAGGGAAAAAGGGATATTTAAACTCTTAGGATTATACTAAAATGTTAACAGTGGTAGATACTACAATAAAAAGTAATTTTACCTTCTTTTACCACTATTATTTAATTTTTTTCTACAACTATGTATTGCTTACCTATTATAAGGTAATAAGAAGAATTATTCTTTAAAAAGAATAATAATAGCGTACTTCAGTAATTCTTTTACAATTGGCCAGTATTCCTCACAAGGGTGTCCTGGTGGCTTGCAGGGAAGTACGGTCTGAGCAGTCAGTCACACAATGGCAGGACTGTGTTAGGAGTGCAGCCTGCACGGATTTTTTGTCAGTTTGTGCAAGGCACTGTGTTTGAGAGGAAGATAGGCTCTCACTAACGATCTTGGGAATAAATGCTGAAACCAAAGAAGAATTCATAGAATGATGTGGTAAGTAACTTAGGATGGGTTCAGAATTAGTATTATGGTAGTTTAAAGAGATTTTTTAGAGGTGGGAATGATAAATTAAGGCATCTTGTAGAACAAGATATTTGAGTTGGCCCACTTCTCCAGCTTACCAGCTATGTGACCTTAGACACATTACTTAATTTGAAGGGACAAATGAAAAATGTTTCAGATCTGTCTTGGCAATCTTGAGTGGATTATAGGTTTAAAATTTTTTTAAAACAAAAAATTATCAAGTTTTACAAATATACCAAAAAGTACAGAGAATAGTATAGCAAACACCTCTTTACCCATACCCAGATCTAATATTTTTTAAACCTCACATGTATCTAATTTTAGACATGTATAGATATGTATAACGTCACATGGTTGTCATTTTTCTCTCATTTATTTATGTTTTTCTTAACTAGTTGAAGGGACGACCAAAAGAGCTAAGATTGCTTGTAATGCTCATGTGGCCCCTAGGATGCACCGCATGGTGGTGATGAGCCAGGTTTACAAGCAGACATTGGCTAAGAGCTCAGATACTCTGGTGGGGGCACATGTAAAGATTCATCGTTGCAACGAATCTTTTATATATCTGCTCTCTCCCTTACGGTAAGCAGTCTTCATAGTGTTCTGAAATTTGTTGACATTTTCTTTGGACTAGGATTGATCTTTTTTTAAACCATCAGATAATAATTTTGTAGTCAAATATTTTTATCTTGCCATCATTCACAGGAATTTACCTCAGTTTTTTGTTTTTCAGATCTGTGACAATTGAGAAGTGCAGAAATAGCACATTTATTCTTGGCCCAGTACAGACCGCTCTTCACCTCCACGGCTGTGACAATGTTAAAGTCATTGCTGTTTGTCATCGTTTGTCCATCTCTTCTACTGTAGGCTGCGTCTTTCACATTCTGACGCCTACACGCCCGCTTATTCTCTCTGGGAACCACACAGTAACTTTTGCCCCTTTTCATACCCATTACCCAATGCTGGAGGACCATATGGCCAGAACTGGCCTTGCTACAGTGCCTAACTGTTGGGATAATCCAATGATTTTGTGCAGAGAGAACAGAGACACAAGTGTCTTCCGACTCTTACCACCTTGTGAATTCTATGTATTTATTATTCCCTTTGAAATGGAAGGGGACACAACCGAGATACCTGGGGGTCTTCCATCTGCATACCAGAAAGCACTGGGCCAAAGAGAACAAAAGATACAGATCTGGCAGAAAACTGTGAAGGAAGCTCGTTTGACAAAGTAAGTATTTTATAGAAGTAAATAATTTGTCTTAGTAAAATTCCATGGAAAGCAAATTAATCTGCACATATTTACAGCTCTGCTAAAGTAATAAGAAAAATATACAGTATATCCTCAGTTAAGGCTTATGTGTCAGGTCAGTATTTCAGGCACTTTGCTTGGGGAGATAAGAGTCTAATAACTCAAATATTAGACTCTTTTTTCAAAGAATCTTTAGTTGGCAGGTATACATTAATATGAACAAAAGATCATATATAGGATGTGCCACATGGATTGGTTTTAGTTTTTAATTTACTCTTCTACACAATGCTGGTAGTTCTCAAACTTGGTCATGCATCAGAGTCATCCAAGGGGCTTGTTAAAAATACTGATTTCCTGGCTTCACCACACCACAGACAGATTCCTCATGCTAGTCCATGGACTAATGCCAGTTTTTGTCAGTTTTCCCTAATCCGTGTTTCCCTAGTTCATATAGTGTTGTCAAATAAAGCTGAATTTAGTCAATTAAAAATACTTTTTTTCTGAGATTATTTTCTTCATACTTTTGAGTACTAAACTTTTATTAACATGCTGTGATAGTAGATAGTTGTGGTTTATTATGTCAGTCACAAAATTTTATTTTAAGAGTATTGGCCTTTGACTTCCAGAACCCAGGGATACAACACCTGGTTTATAGTGATTTAGAAAACACCCATGTAATGCGTAGGGAAGATTAACGAAAGAAGTAGAATTTGTGTTGGATCTTGAAGAATGAGCCAAATTTGGATAGGAAGTGAGGACTGAGCAGAATACTTTTAATATCACTAGAGGAGCAGATGTGGAAGCAGAAGCAGACCTTAGGTATCCTGGAAATCAATCGTTGATGCAGGATTCTGGGTATGGAATGGTGGTATTTAAGCTTGGATGGTAGACTAAGCAGGTTATATAGACTCTTGCAAGGCAGTGAAAGTTACACTTAAGTGGAATTAAGCAGTGGGAGCCGCTAAAAGGTTTTGAGTAGTGGACTGAAGTACAGAAAGCTTTTTCATTTATTCAGGAACATTTATGGAATGCCTACAGTATGCAAGCTACTTTATTAGATTCTGTGGCAGATTTTAAAATGTATAACAAAATGTGATTAGCATAACTGAAGATCTTCTGGTTGAGAGATTTGAAAGAGGGAAGTCAGGGTGATATTGCAATGGCCTAGAATGTCTAGCCTGTGGCCCATGGACTACATGTGACCCAGGATGGCTATGAATGTGGCCCAACACAAAATTGTAAATTTACTTAAAACCTTTTTATTGCTTGTCAGTTTTTATTAGTGTTTGTGTATTTAATGTGTGACCCAAAACAACTCCTCTTCCAATGTGGCCCAGAGACACCAAAAGGTTGGACACCCCTGCACCTAGATTAAGAAACTGGACTACTACGGAGGGAAAGGGGGCAGAAACCAGAAATACTTTGACAGGAGGCAGAATGTAAAATTTTGTGAAAAACACAAGAAAATCAAAGGTGACCCCAAAGACTGGAGCCCAGTTTAGAAATTTTTGATGATTTAATCAACTTTTTTTTTAGATATTATTTATTAACTTTTCAGAGAGAGGGTAAGGGAGGGAGAAGGAGAGGGAGAGAAACATCCAGGTGTGAGAGATAATATTGACTGGTTGCCCCTTGCATGCCCCCACCCAGCGAACCTGGTCCACAATCCAGGCATGTGACCTGATTGGGAATCACACCAGCGACCTTTTTGTTCACAGGTCAGCACTCAGTCCACTGAACCCCATTAGCCAGGACTCATCAATCAACTTTCTTCTGGAAAGAATACCATATATATCATGAAAGTAGTGGTACTGAGAAAAAATAATTATTGTTCATACAAGCATCTTGGTATTTAATCAAATTTTATTTGTTAATAATATTAGGAAAGGAACATAATAAACATAGGACCGAAAGATGAAGGGTCACTTCTACAGTGTTAAAACATTGTCTACTTGTGAGCTGTAACAAGTTTGAGAAAAAAGTATAAAGTTCCTTTGGGGGATCTTTACAATAAATGCCATATGTCCTGGTAATGTCTTGATTATTATGACTCTTTTCCTTAAGACAGAAAAACCTCTTCAATAATTGGATTTCATTTGCCTAGTATTTTTTTTTTCTGGTTGTCATTATTTTAGAAAATGGCAGCCACTCTAAAATGTTTCTGTTTCTGATGATCCAGACTGCTGTTTGATATATGAATAAAAATGCTTATTTTAATAAGATTTTATTTAGTTATTTTTAGAGAGAGAGGAAGGGAGGGAGAAAGAGGGAGAGACACATCAGTGTGAAAGAGAAGCATTGATCGGTTGCCTCTCTTATGCACCCTTACCAGGGACTGAACCTGCAACCAAGGCATGTGCCTTGACCAGGAATCGAAGCCTTCATTTTGCAGAATGATGCCCAACCAACTGAACCACACCACTCAGGGCAAGCTCAGTGTTCTTTGGATAGCTGTGTCTGTATCGTACTGGAAAGTACTCAGACTTAGGAATTAGTACTGACCATGCCACTTTACCGTGTGATGTTGAGTCTGTCGTTTAACTTCTCTAGCTTTTAATTGTATTATATATAAAGTGTAAGTATATTCTCCACCTGTCGTGATTGATGTGAAGGTTTAATAAGTAATGTGTATGTGTGAGACACTGTGTAAAGTGGCATGTGCTGTGTGGTGTTTAGTAGTATGCATGCGAGACACTCTCTTTAGTGATGTGTTTGTGAGACACATCTTCTGGGTAAGATTGTTTACCCAGAATATCTGAGACCTGACCTGTTAGAGTAGTAATAGTAAGAGTAAGAGAAATAGTCATTGAAAAAGACTTGACCCAGCCACAGTATTTTCTGAGTGCATTCTTGTGGCTTTGTTCTCATAATATGGGTTAAGGAATGAAACGTAGGGTGGGGCAACAGTAGGTTTACAGTTGTTTGTATAGAAAGTAATACAATAATTAAATAAAAATACAAGGATAAACTTTGGTTTCACGTACTCACAACTGTAAACCTACTTTATTCCTGCCCTATATATATTCATAGTTACACAATTGCATTTAGACTCTTTAGAAATAGTCACTTCCGACCAAAATACATAAAGATCACTAACAGTTACAACTCATGCTTTGCCTGGGAATTTATTGTGATGATGCTGCTATTTTTTGCAAACATTCCACCTGGTTTGTATCTTGTGAATTGATCCACCAAGACATTAATGCTACAGACTGGTCATTCTCAGTTTAGCATATCATGGAATGATGATGATGACTGTAATAACAAGTAATATGTATTGAGCACTTACTGTGCAACAAGTACTATTTTAAGCACCTTCTATATATTAACTCATTTATGCTTTATAACAAATACCCTATTACAGAAAAGGAAACTGAGAAACAGATTAAATAATTTACCCAAAGTCATACAGCAGCTGGGATTAACAACTCTTAGCCTAGTTCCAGAACCTAGGTTCTTAGTGTCTTTATTATTTTCTGGGAACTATTGTTATAAATATAATACTATTATATTATATTATTATTATTATTATTAGTGTTATATAACAATGATGATTGAACAAAACATCCTTTAAAGCACTTCTGTTGTTTTAATTCTAGTATTTAGATGCCTAGATTTTTCTTTCACATGTGAAAAGCTTATACACATGAGCAGTGTTCAGAATGTGGTGACTGTTTAATAAATGTTGGCTCTGTATCATTGTGTACTAAGGCATTAAGATCCAGGATAACACTAAAAACAAGGAAAAGCACTCAGTTAAATTTGGGGAATATAGGAAGACAAGAATTTTTTATCAATTTGAAGACAAACTGCCAACACAGTCTTTTAAAAGTGATTAGATTGTATCGTTTCTCTGCTCTGACCCCTCTGATGGCTTTTCCATCATCTTGGAATAAAATCTGAAACATTTACTGTACCTAGCATTCCTCCTGCCTCATTTTCTGCCATTCTTTTCTCATTTACTCCCCTTCTGCCGTTCTACAGTCTTCTTGCTATTACTGAGTCATTGCCCTCTAGCTAAACACCACCAGGACAGTAAATATAGAATAAAGCTGGGTTTTATTACTCATTGCAAGTAGGGAGAGAATTGTGTTTCATTTCAAGAAAAGGGTGTTAAAAAGAACTTATAATCGGGTTTTGGCTTGTGTTAGGTGATTTGGGGGAGGGTTCTAGGAAGCAAGATTTTGTTTGGGTTGGATGCTATCCAGAAGCAAGAGTGATTCAATAATTTGGTCTCTTAGTAATTTTTATATTAAAGGCAAAGGAATAAAGTGGAGCTGAAACTATAATCGTAAAGAAACAGCAGTTACTCAATAGGCAGGGAAGGGTGATATGATACTTGGTTACTTTTGTGCTGTGGACCACACAATGATTTTTGTCTGGACTGAGATAGGGTTATGGAGTGGTCCTGCCTTGATCTGTTATCTTCCCAAAGTGGCCTTGTCATGTGTTGGCCGCCTTCTATGGAATTGTTTATGTTCGGCAGACACAGCCAGGCCAGATCCTAGCTACAATAAGCGCTGGCTGATAGTACTAAGGTATGTCCTGGCTATGAGGAGCTAGTCTTCTCTTTCTTATCTTGGACATGTTAAATATGCTCTCATTTTAGAGCCTTGTAATTTCCTCTGCCTGGAATGTCTTTCTCCAGGTATTTAGTTTGCTTAATCCATCAGTCCATTCAGACCTCTGCTTGAGTTTTATCTCAGACTCTCTCTGTTCATTTTTTTTTCCTAAAATAGCATTCCTAATATTCTGCATTCACTTACTCTGCTATATTGTTCTGGAAGGCACTTAAAACTACTTAAGTTCATATCATATATTTATTTTATTTATTACCTATCTTCCCTACCAGAATACACAGTCCACATGGAACACAGACTGCATAGATTAATGGTGTGAATGGTGCCCTCTGGAGTCGTACAGTTCAGACCTGCCTGGACAGGAGCCTTGTCTCTTCTCCTTTCTTTGCGCATTTGTCCCCATAAGTCAGAATTCCACCCAGCATCACTTGGTCTTCAGCACATACCTGTTGAATAAGTAACCGCAGTAGAACAAACTATATAATTATTGATAAGTCTGTTTACAAAGAAGGCATTGTATCTGACCAAATTTATTTTGGGGGGCGGTGGTCCAGTGTACATAACTGAACAGAACAGTTACTTAGAGAGAACAAATGGATAACCAGAAACAATTTAACATTTATTCTATTAAAGTGTTTTATAATCACTTAGAGTAAAATTAACACAAATTAGTGTTTTTACATTCTTGTTGTTCTACACTGCAACTTTAGGGATCAAAGGAAGCAGTTCCAGATCCTTGTGGAGAATAAGTTCTATGAGTGGTTGATTAATACAGGACATCTCCAACAGCTGGACAGCCTTGTGCCCCCTGCAGCAGGCTCCAAACAAGCAGCAGGATGAGACTCCTACGTCAGAGCACTGGTAGGCGTTTATAATGCAGACCACTTAAAAGAAATTACTTTGGGGAAATACTGTAAACATACAAAAAACTGCACAGAATATTATGTTACCAAATGTTGCCAATTTTTTTCCACCACTCCCACGAGCATGTACAGACCTGTACATAGCAGTGTTTGCCACAGTTTTTAGTGAGAAGACCAACCAAAATATTTAGGTGGACCCTATCAAACTATGGGCAGATATAATGGCTCAATTTGAACTGTCCAAAGACACTACTTTCCTCACAAACAGCTTTTGGTTTTATTCCTCCTCTACAAAACATCCTCCTTCTTTCCCATCACCCCACACACAAACCAGTTATTGAATTAGCTGGCTTTTGTTAATTATACATGAGCAATAATAAGTTGCCAGAAATTAATCCAAACAAAGATTTGAATAGTGAACTCTAGATCACAGATTCAGTGGAGGAGAACATGAGTAGAGACAGATTTAAAATGGATATTATTTAATCTAAATATGTAGTATTTTTATAGAAATTTACTTTGCCATTTTTAAATATTTTTAAAGACTGACAATAGAAAAACAAAGGACATAAATGGATAGAAAAATACAAACACAAAGACTGTCACTTTCACTTGTAATTAAAGAAATGTAAGAAACTATGTACCAGATTGGCAAGGATCAAAAACTGATGGTATACATGTCACAACACTGGCAAGACACTTACTACTGGGGAAAATGTAAATTTGCAAACTTTTTGGAGGTTGCTTTACAAAGTCAGAATTAAAATACACATATTCTTTGACTTAGCAATTTTACTTCTTAGATTTAACTAACAGATAACATTCATGTATGGGAAGATCTCTGTAAAAAACTTGTTCATGGCAGCATCGTTTGAAATAGCTGTAGACTGAAAACAACCCAAATGCTTCTCAGCAGCGGGCTGGTGTCTCATGAACTGATAAATATTGATGTCATGGAATTCATCTTCAGAAAGAATGAGGTGTATCTGATTGTGCTGATACTAAGTGATCACTGAACCAGGGGTGGGAGGGGCAAATGTGTGTAGAAAATGTTCCCTTTTGTATTTGAAAAAAAGGGATTATCACACATATTTCTATACTAATTATATGCCTTAAAATTTCTGAAAAGATATAAAAAAATTACAAACAGTATTTGTCTTTGAGAAATGAGACTCAGTGTCTAAGTGGAAAAAATATATATTTTTAATTTTTATTGAGATATGATTGACTTATCATAGAAATCACCTTTCTAAAGTGAAGAATTCAGCAGCTTTTATTATATTCAAAAGTTTGTGCAGCCATCACCGTGAACAAATCCAGAATATTTTCATCACCCTAAAAATAAACCCCATACACATCCACAGTCCCTCTGCTCCTCCAGCTGCAGGTACCTCGTCTTCCCCCAGTCCCTGGCAACCACTTACCTTTTTGTCTCTAGATTTGTCAACTCTGGACATTTCATATAAAATGGAATCATAACACATGTGACCTTTGTCTGGTTTCTTTCAGCATAGCATTTTCAAGGTGTATCCATGTAGCATGTATCAGTATGTCATTACTTTTTATGAGTGGATAATATTCCGTTGTATGGGTATACCATACTTTTTTATCTGTTTGTCAGTTGATGGACATTTGAGTTGTTTCCACTTTTTAGCTTTTGTGTATAATGCTGCTATTAGGAACTTTTGTGTACAAGTTTTTGTGGAGACATTTTTATTGTTCTTGTGTGCATACCTAGGAGTAGAAGGTCATGTTTTAACATTTGACTAACTGCTCAACTGTTTTCCAAACCCATGAACTTACTGTGTACTTTATATGTTGTTTACATTTTTAAAGTATTACTTTTTATTAAAAAGGAATTTTACAATATTTAGTAAATGCTAAGGTAAGAATAGGAAATCTGTTGAAGATTATAAGGAAATGGAAATTATAGCGGAAAATTTTAGTTCAGCTAATCCTCATAACCTGCCAGTGTTTAAGGTTTATGTATGAAATTCTTTATTATGAACTAATGTGTTCCTCAGAAAAAGTGAATGTAATTAACTTTAAACTTTGTATATTTTATTATTTCTAGTTTTCATCTGGACTTGAAAATTTATGTAATTTTATAATTGCAAAGGTTTTTTTCTAATTATGTGCATGAAGACAGTAGAAAATGAAGTTAATTTAATTTTTTTCTTTTATCTTCAGGGCCCTGGAAGAATGAGGATGAATGGAAGATGATGTACATTTTGAAACTAAATTGGGAAGGTGCTCTTGCTGCTTAAAAGACTTCGGGCTTTTTCTTCCTGTTTAAGACTTTACCTTGATTTCCATTTCACACTTATTTATTACCATTTCAGTTGAATTTTAGGCAAACTTCTGACCATCATATAAATGTGCTGTTTATAGAACATGGGATGATTCATCTTTGTGATGCCAAAATGGAAAAGTTGAAGCCAGCCCCATTGTATATATGTTAATATTAAAGTGATTGAATGTAGATTTATAAGTTAACTTCACATTTTAATTTGTATGATAAAAGGGTTTCATCCTTTCTGGAGTTAAGAGTTTTATAGTTCTTTGTAACTATGTAAAAGGAAATTGCTATTCTTTTCAAAAATAATTGGAAAGAAAGTATGATTGTTTGGTATATAAATGTAGCGAAGATAGTTTTATGCAAAGATATTTTAGTCCTTCAAGTATAAAACTTAATGAAATTGTAAAGTCTTTATTTTCACTTTGTGCTTCAGATTTTCAATAAACATGCTATAAAAAGTAATTTTCTCCTTTTGATAAAAAGATAAAACTTCACTTACAACTTGAAAAAAAGGTTTCCAGTATTATTCTGTGATATATCAAAATAAAGTTTACATTTTATTGGGAAAGCTGTGTTCTTTAAGATAACATAAAATAATTACCAAATTAGTAAAATGAATCTGATTGCTGATAAATGTTGTTTCATATGCTCACTGACCATTGAATTCTTAATTGTTTCAAAAAAGGGCTTGAACTTTATTTCTAAAGTGAAAATTAAGCCTTGGAATGTGTTAATTCTGAGGTTTTCATAGTTTTTATTTTAAGGTGAAATTCAAGGAAGCGGAGTTATCAAATAAACATAGGAGTGATAAAAGTATGTTTTGTAAATTGCTATTGGCTAATTAAAATAATGACATTAATTACTTTCTTTAAACTTCATAAAATTCAGAACACTAAGCACATAACTTAACACTTTGTTTCCCAGTAATCTTCATATCAAGACACATTTGCCATTTTCTGAATTGACCATAATGTATCTTGGGGGATCGCATTTATAAAAATATTTGTAGGATACTTGGGTAGTGGAAAGATGAGAAAGTGGGACTTTTGAGAAAAATATACTCGCCCAGGAAAAGTAAGATGGAAAATAGTTGATGTTTGTTCGTTTTTGAGCATATATAAGGTAGTAATCTCATCCCTAAAGTCAGAGATGTGTTAAGTGCCAACATGTTCTCTAGACAGGTCCCAGTTAAGAGATCATCGTAGAGAAATGCCACCTAGTAAGTAGTAAGCTGGGCTTAGCTAAAACCTTTGCAAATCCAGGAGTCCCTATAGTAGTTTTCTGTCTCTCAGGCTACATAGGTAGCACCGTTTCTTGTGGATTAGAACTGTGTGTGTGTGTGTATGCAAAATTCTAACTTCAAGAACTGGTGCAAGAATCTGAATTCCTACATAACTTTTGTCTAGATTCAGCAGGTGTTAACATTTTGCAACATTCACTTTACCATTCTATATAGTATTATTACTTTAATTCTGCTCAGTGATTGGAGAATAGGTGGCAGACATCTTGGACCTTTACTCCTAAATACATTAGCATGTATTTGATAAAAACACAGACATCCTCTTACCTAGCTAGTCATAGCACAGTGATTAAATTTAGAAACTTTAACATTGGTACAATAGTATTATCTAATACACAGTTTCTATTAAAATTTTTGCTAATCGTCTCAAAGAAATTCCTTCTAGTGATATATTCAAACCAAAGAGCATGTGTTGCCCTTGTTTATATGTTATGTTGCTTTGCAACATGTCACTTCTGTTCAGAAATAGAGGATATCCTTTTGACTCATCTCCTGCTGATTTCTAGAAAATCAAATTGCCCAGGTAAGAGGACCTTTTTCATTTTTTATTTTGAAAACTTTGGCTGAGTTTTGGCATCTGGACTCAGCAAATAGCACAGCAATGCTTGGCAAGCATTAAAGTGTGTGCTGAAAGCTTTCCTTTATTTCATAATCCCAGTTGTTTTTCTAGAAACCATCAGTAGCTTCTAAAAGACTGACTCAATTTTTGGATCCTATTCTCATGACCAAGCAAATGTTTGATTTGAAACCAGCCCAGTATAAATGTCTCTGTTCCTCTAACTCTGTAGCTGTTCCTGGATTTCAGCATCGGGGAAACCCATCCATGCACCAAAAATGTCTAAAACTGGAACCAAGGTAAGTAAATGGTCATGCTGAGTTTTAGCCTTTCTTTTCACCTAATGAGATATTGAAAGAAGCATGTAGAAAAGCCTTTCTTGGCTTCTTTGCCTGGAGGTGAGTATGATAATGGTGAGAAGGTTGGGATTGGGAGAGGGGGTTAAGAAATGCTACCCTACTTTCTGCCCTAACAGAATCACCTAGCAGTTTGTTAAGGGGTTATCTTTAATGTTGAATACTGTACAAGTCTATAATAAATAAATATCATGACTTCTGTCTTCCAGCAAAAGCATAGTCTGTGAACTTCCACAGGAATAGGACATGCGGACCAGAAGATTATGTGAAGTAGAAAGCTTTCAGTATTCAATGAAAATTTTGTTTTACGAAATTTAGCCTCAACCATTTATATTTTAAAAGGACAAGGCGGATGGGCCAATCAAGTGAATTAACTCCTACATATCCTTTTCATTCAAGCAGTTACTTTTACCCTTTGTCCCAAATAAAGTGCTTATTAAGTTAGGAAAATTGCCTTAAGTATTTGATTCATAACTGTTGCACTGGATATTGATCCTTCAAGCAGGGCTGTGGGAATAAGGGAATGTACCCCCATTCTCTTCTCAGCTCTTTCACTGACCAGTTGGTCTAAGTCAAAGCCATTGGTGCTAATTTTCCCCCCTGGTTTTTTTACTTCAGAAAGTTTCAAATGTACTAAATCTTTTTTTTTTTAATTCTCACCTGAGAGTACATTTATTGTTTGTTTGTTTTTTTAAGAGAGGAGGGGGCAGAGAGAGAGAAACATCGGTGGGTTGTCTCCTGTAGGCACCCCAGCAGGAGACTGAACCCGCAACCTAGGTGTGTGCCGTGACCAGGCATTGAGCCCGCAGCCTTTCTGTGTGCGGGATGGCACTCAACCATCTAAGCCACACCAGCCAGGGCTAAACCCATTGAATCTTAATAAGAAAGAAATAGTAGATGAATACTTGTATATCCTTCACTTACCAGTATATTCTCTAATTGTTAACATTTGCCCTATTTTGACTCTGTCTCTTTTTACTAAACCATTTGAAAATAGTGATCTTAAAACCTTCACCTTAAATGTTTACCAGGGCATTCCCCTGTCTAAACATAATATCATTATCTTGTCCCCCAAATTTATCATAAGCATACCTGATATTCACACTGTATTCAAATTTCCCCTGTTGTTCCCCCAAATTTGCTCATGGCTGGCTTTTCCCCTGATGCAGGATGGAATGAAGGATTGATCGTGCATTGCATTTGATGATTGTGTTTCTTTAGCCTCTTTTTTTTTCTTTAGCCTCCTTTATATAGCATAGTCCCTTTACCTTTTCTGTTGTTTCTTGAGACATTGACATTTTTCAAAGGCTGGACCAGGAGTCTTGTAGAAAGTCCTGAAATCTAGATTTATCCGATTGTTTCCACGTGTTTAGATTTAAACTAACCATCCATGTCAAGAGAGCTTCGTAGGCAATGCCGAGTACTTCCCACGGTATCATTTTAGGGAACACCTGTTCATGTGTTCAGTAATTGGCTAGTGCCTGATTTTTTTTCCATTTAGAAAATAGAACTAGTAATCATACTTGTCATTCGTAAAGTTTCGGGAGAAAAATGAGTGTCTTTAGTGCTCTGAGGTTCTTGAAAATATGTATGTCATCGCACATCCCACTAAAAAGAATTTGAATTCCTTAGGGGGATATCCATATGCCTTGAGGGAAGGCTGTTACAGAACCATGGTAGATGAAAACGTCCCTGCTTCCAGAACTTTCCAAATAGTGATGGTGTTGCTCTCTTTTATTTCTTACAGCTGGGCTTTTTAAAAAACTTAAATAACTCTTGTTTGCCAGACAAAAGAAGATAGTGTCTCTTATTCTCATTACCTCTCCCTTTCCCACTCTCATGCTAGCAGGTTAATCAGGGGAGCCACAGGCTTGGCAAAAAAGAATATTACGTTTGTTTTTATTACTGCTGGAATACTTGAGACAATTTTCTTTCTGCTTTATTGGTTTAGTAGGCTACTTTACAAAAAATAAACTTGAAAATGAGGAATTTTGAAATAATTTGTAGTTAAATCTGCACATTTCTTAGCTGCCTCTGCAGAATTTTATTTATTTTGCCTAAGAGTCAAAACATTCTCTCAGCTGACCATAGAGCAGATTTCATGGTTCTTCTACAAATGAAAAGTTGCAACATTCTCTGGGTCCTGAGATTGGGAGTTCCCCCACCAAAAGGAGATCTTGATCCTGGAGCTCAGTAATGGTTCGAGGACAACATGGGTGCTTTGTTTCAATCTTGGGAAGATTGACTGCTCTGCTGGGAGGGTGGACAGCAAGGTGACTGTGTAGGACATCATGTATATTTTCACTCTGCAGGTGTTAATTTCAGGCAGCTGTGCAGGGGGCAGTAAGTATGAGACTCAATGAAGGAAAATAGACAATACTAATTTAGTTTCCCATAGCATATCCTTTGCAAAGTCTCTCTTGTGTGTGCATGTGTGTGATTAGTTGGCCAAAAGCCAAAGGTAAATTGAATTAAGGACTTCGGGTCTATCTATTCATAGAAAAGTTACCTTAATTTTCCTAAAGATCTTTCCACAGGTTTTGGGGAAAGCCTCAGGACCAGTCCTATTCCATTTTTTAGGAGAGTAGATGCTGTATGTCGAACAGAGATAGCTGTGCAGGTAGGAAGACAGCAAAGGGGAAGATAAAGTAAAATAAAATGAAAAACAGATTACTATCCAGGAATTTGCACTGTAGTCTATTCTCCTGCAACTAACTGATAACTAGCTAGTGACTTTAGGCAAGTTATTTAACTTCTTTTTCTGTAACAACTATAGCAAAAGCTGATTGGCAATTTTGAGCCAATTTTTAAACTAAATGCTTTATTGACATTATTCCATTGGACCCTCAGAACAGCCCCATGCAGTAGGTATTGTCATCCAGTTTTACAAATGAAGAGACTGAGCTTCAGAGAATGTCCAAGGTCACAGAGCCAGTAACTAGTGCTGCTGCGATTTTTGTTTATCTGTAAAATGAGGCTCTGTGCACCTAAATATGTGCTGCACTAAAATGAGAAAGGGGACTTGAAGAGAGAAATTTGGGAAGGGGGGGAAGAAGTAGATGATTTAGGGGTGGGAGGGAGTAAGGAAGCTTTTTAAGGAACAGGAAACAGACGAGTTGAAGGAACTGAGAAAGGTAAGGAGGGGAGATTAAGATACAAGGAAATCATTATTAGTGGAGAACTTTATAGAAAGAACCATGTGGGGTGGAAGGGAATGAGCTTTTATGCCCATTTGTGAGTCCTTTTTCGTTTCTTCCTGTCCTTTATTCTCTACATCTAGTCAGTCACCAAATCCTAAATTTCTTTTGACTGTTTCGTCATCGTTCTTCACATTGCAGTTGACCTTCCTTTGGCCCTCGCCACTCACCTTGCCCAGAGCAACCATCTGTTTGCAGGTGCATCTCCCACCTAATCACCAAGGGATTCTAGCATGGCTCCTGTGTCTTCTCTGGCTTGATTTCCTGATACTTCTCAAATACTCAATATGTATCAGGTTTAATGAAGTACTTGTCCCTATAATGACCTTTTGTTCCTTTATTCCTTTGAACAGGTCATCCTTTTCCCTCTTCTTCTGGAAAACCCCTAACTATCTATCCTTCAAGCCTCACCTCAAAGATCCTCTCCATACTGCTTGGCGCTCTTCCTCCCGAGGCTTTCTCCTTTTAAACCGATGAAGCACGTTAGCCACAAGGTGGCGGCATAACGCCAGGGAATTAACTTTAATCAATGACACCTGTGATTTCAGTTGTAAATTTATCTTGG
Organism: Anoura caudifer; assembly: GCA_004027475.1. Taxonomy (NCBI): domain Eukaryota; kingdom Metazoa; phylum Chordata; class Mammalia; order Chiroptera; family Phyllostomidae; genus Anoura; species Anoura caudifer. The sequence continues at coordinate 83,713 of PVKU01004734.1, forward strand.
ATCAGGCAATTATAGAAGAAGGGACAAACTCTAGTCCATTTGATCCCGTGGTTGTCAGACATTGTTTCACAAAGCTCTAGGAATTTCTGGGGATTCTGTCTCCTGTTTCAACCAGAAAAGCTTTGAGTTTTACTTTACAGACAGGGCTTCCAGTGTAGTCTACTCCTTTCATTTGACAAATGGGAAATCGGAGCCCAGAGAAATGGTTTGACTGAGGTGTGGAGCTGATCATGGAGATGCAGCTCTAGAGCCCGGGTTCATTATTTCTGCTTTCTCAGGGCTACATATTTCCAAGGCCATCACAGATCTCAGAGGTGTAGCCCAATACTCTGTTAGAAACTTGGTAACAGTTTGAAAGAAAGAACATCTTGCCTTGTCATTTTGTTACTTTGCAACAATTCTCTTGGCAATAAAATCATAATACAGAACTAAATATGGCATATTTTTATGTGGGTATGCTCTGTATCCATCTAAAATAAGCTCTCTAAAACTAAGGTCTATGTTGGTTTTTTTCCTGCATATCTTCCACATCCCCTAGAATGAATGTCTGCATTTGCACTCATGTATCTTCACCAAACATTTATTAAAGGTCTGTCAATGCTAGGCACAGGAGTTCTTGGCTTAAATAAGGTTTGGTCCTTCGCCCTTGAACGCAGTATATTAGGAGTCTGGTGGAAGAGATGGACATATTAGTAGATAGTTTATTATATAATGTGGGGAGGAAGCAATGAGCTTGAGTCTGAAATTGCTGGCTTGTATTAGAGGACCTTTTGTTTTGTTTCACTTTAAGCCTTCAGAAAGTGCTCCTTGCTGTTGTTGACAACCAAAGTTGTCCACCACAAGGCAAATGGTATAAAAGGTGAAGGAGAGCAAAATAGAGGAGGGAGGATTTTCTAAAGTGGGGAATATGTTCTTAATTTTTATTTTATGTATGAATAACGCCACCCAACTCCTCAGTTCTCTTTGCTTGCCCTGTACTTCAGATTACTTTCTACGAAGACAAAAATTTTCAAGGCCGCCACTATGACTGTGATTGCGACTGTGCAGATTTCCACCTGTACCTGAATCGCTGCAACTCCATTAGAGTGGAAGGGGGCACCTGGGCTGTGTATGAAAGGCCCAACTTTGCTGGGTACATGTACATCTTACCCCGGGGCGAGTACCCTGAGTACCAGCATTGGATGGGCCTCAATGACCGCCTCGGCTCCTGCAGAGCTGTTCATCTGGTGAGTGGGGTGTGCTCTCGCTCTCCCCTCCCCCAACTTTTTTCTTTTCCTTTCTGTGAAAGAGTTTTTTCAGGTTTTCCTACGTCTTAATGGGGAGCTGTCTTTTTCTGGCTGTGAATCCTTAAATAAAATCTGAGGTCAGCTCATTACAAGACTGAATGCACTAATTATTACCTCTTGAGGATTTTAAGGAATTAAGTTTTTCTTTTTGAAAGTCAGCTGTTCCAGTCAGTGCACAGTGGGGATGGGAGTTCAGATCATCTAGATTTCAAGATGGTGGGCTTGGACTGTTCTGAGTTTGTGACCTGCTGGTGATTTCCATAATGGTTGCTGTTCATTTCCTCCTGTGTTTCCTCAGTCTGGCGGAGGCCAGTATAAGATTCAGATCTTTGAGAAAGGGGATTTTAATGGTCAGATGTATGAAACCACTGAAGATTGTCCTTCCATCATGGAGCAATTTCACATGCGAGAGGTCCACTCCTGCAAGGTGCTGGAGGGTGCCTGGATCTTCTACGAGCTACCCAACTACCGTGGCAGGCAGTACCTCCTGGACAAGAAGGAGTACCGGAAGCCCCTCGACTGGGGTGCGGCTTCCCCAGCTGTCCAGTCTTTCCGCCGTGTTGTGGAGTAATGATGTGGACAGGGCCACGAGCTCCTTCCTGGGGGCCACATGCTGGCTGGCCTTGTCGTCCAAGTGAGCATCATAAATAAAACAATCGGCATGCATCCCACTGTTGACTGTGACGCCTCTCCTTAAACACTTAGGGATCAGAAAAACAGTGCCCACCACAATGTGCTGACTCAGCCTTCAGGTTGCCAGCCTGCGTCTCTGTGCCAGACAAAATGGGGCTGCATTAAAAACTTAGAAAATCATACTGCCATGTATTGCTTCTTATTGCTTAAGTCTGTATTAATTCACAGGTACAATAATAATAATAGCTGCCATTCATTGATTGCTTTCATTATCCCATTTTCTCTTCACAACATCCTATGAGAAAGGTGATTTATCTGCATTTTACAAATAAGGAAACTGAAGGGTAGAGAAATTACAAACTTGCCCGAGTTCACCAGCTGGTGAATGAAGGGCCCAGGATATTTGTTTCCAAAGCCCTATTATTCACTCAACACATATTGGCTGGGGATCCGTGTGCATACTGTCAGAGCACAAACCTGAGACAGAATACCTGCAAAGACAGCCAGTGAAAACAGGGCTATTGAAAATAATAGTGCCATAAGTCCCTTGAAGTCCTTAAGATCCAGAAATTTCTGTGCCAGGTATCTCTCAACCCTTAAGTTCAGAGAGGATATGTTAAACAATTTGTCCCTATTCTAATGGTTGAAATGGAGTTTACTTACTTTGAGATTTTATCATTTAATCTTGAAGGAAACAGAGCATCACTAGGGTTAGTTAGTGAGCACCCTAAGGAAGGGAGGATATTCTGGACACACCTGTCTTTAAAAAGATGGCAAAGCCCGTGTCTCCTCGGAGCTTTTCCCGGAGAGGACAAAGCGGGCTGGCGGAGGGCCCTCCCTTTGTGCGTGCTTCGGCCTGTGCCCCAGTCTGCAGTGCACACTCTCCCCTGGATGCTGTTACTCATTTTGTTAACTTCTGTGTTGTGTTCTTTGTTGCTGTTCTTGTTGTTTCTGTTTTGAGTGAAGGGCTTTTAGAAATTTGAGTGGAAGTGAGGGAGGAAGACATGATAAACAAGAGGATTGGGAGGCCATTTGCTGAGCTGCAAGGAGCTCTGGACCTTGTCACTCTACCATGAAGTTAATTTTCCTTATCTCCAAAATGAGGGGGTTGAACCAAATGCTCACCCAGGTCCCGTTGAACATAAACATCCTAATTCCCTGAAGCCCAGGAGGATGCCCAAAGACTAGCTGATGTTCGAAGACTACTAACACTTACCTTTAGAGGCACAGTTTCTGGGAATGACCTCAGAGTCCTGGCTCTTCTGCAGAGGAAACAGGCTGTGTGGTAACAGAGCAAGTTACTGCCAGTCTCAGATCAGCTGCTGCCATGTTCTAGTCCTTGGTGCGCTGGTCACAGTCTGTGTAAAGCAGCCAGAAAAGCAGTCCTGGCAGCAGGATGGGAATGTCAGGATGACTAACCGCAGTCTCAGAGAAGTAGAAGATGACTTTTGACAGATAAAACAGTTATTATGTTGGAATGTTTTATGACTCTTGGCTCATGCCCGGATCCAGAAAGAGATTGCCACCATTCTCCCCAGCTGTGAACACATCAATCAACTCACACTTAAAAGTAATTGATATTAGAGGTTGAAAACACTTATGTCCTTATCTATCAATCAGTCTCAGTTCTGGTAGAACATTCCACTGTTAGAGCCAGAAGCTGGTGTCCCGCCTGTCAAGCACACCCAGGAAAGCACCTGGGTTGTTATTTGGAAGTATTACCTGCTTTGTAATTTTTGCTGCTCTAAATTGGGAGGGGGTGTTTCCAGAAAATAGGGCAATGGCATACTTAAACCATTTTAGTCCTCTTTCCATCCTGAACATTCCTCTGAGACAAGCCTTTGAATATTTCCAAATATAGAGCCCACTTCCTCAAAATGTAACACCAAGGGCTCCTATTCAAAGCCTCTACAGTAGTGGAACCTTAAAAAAAGCCCAAGCAAATAAATAAAACCCATAGACACAGAGAACAGCTGATTACTGCCAAAGGGGAGAAGGTAGGGGGCTGAGACAAAGGAATGGGGGTTGAGTGTGACCAGGTGTCCTTTATTCCTTTATTCGAGGAAAATAAAATTTAAGAAGAAATAGTAAAGCCTCCAGGGTAGGGCTGCCAGATTGAATACAGGACAGCATCAGTAAACCCCAAGTCAGATACAAATATAAACGCAGCATTACGTGCATCCCAAGTTTTGGATGGGACATACTTACACTGAAACATTACTTGTCATTTCTCTGAAATACAAATTTAATTTCATCCTGTATTTTTATTTGCTAAATCTGTCAACCCTACACTTCAAGGACAAAGCAAGGGAACGACTTGGGGCTAACAGCTCAGGGCTGATACCGGCTGTGGAAACTGGAGACACATGCTCCACACAAGCATATTTAAACGTAATTCTTGAAAAAGCACTGTGAGCCTGCAAAATATGTCTGCAACTAGATTCGGTCCATGCGCCCTCAGGCCCTAATCTTGACTTGTTGGAGAGCTCTGAACATCAGAAAATGTTTCCTTGATCCAGTCAAAATCTCCCTGCAAGTTTCAACCTCTCTTCTAGTTCTGCTCTTCACCTCTTCTTCATTCCCAAGAGAGCCCTTCAGGTATTTAAAAGATGCCTCCTGCTTGCCTCCACGCTCTCACTTCCCGGCTACACAACTCCCATGTTTCCACTGTTGATGTGGTTGGCGCCCAGACTCTTCACCGCCCTGGTGCCTCCCTTCTGTGCTGCTTGCAGGCTGTTTTTTCCCCACGGTTCCAGCTGTAGTCTGACCAGAGCAGACTACATCTGGAGGGCTGTGTTCCGTTCTTCCAGCCTCCGTTCTTAGACGTACACTGTTCTTGACTAAGCTCAGCTCTCCGTGTACCTTCCCACTTGCCCTGATAGGGGCCTGGCCCTTTGCTAAGAACTGGTGTTCCAGTTGAGGGAGAAAATTTTCTTTCCCTCCAGAGAGTTAGAAACGGCTTCAAATCCTGCCACTTCCATATGTGAGCTCTAAGTCACACAATCTTACACATGTAACCTCTGTAAAACAAAGACAACATTTTGTGGGCACTGAAATAGATCATGTATGAAAAATACATAGCATGTCTGGTCAATTCTTCTTATTTGCAGCAGTTATATTCTGTAACATTGAATAGTGAATGCTGAACTATTCCTAGAGGAAACACAAGGTTTGGTGCCTGTGAGCCTGTGGTCACAACATTTTTGACAATTAATACATAACCCTTTTTATTTTTTAACTTCCAAAATATTTATTTATTGAGGCCTAGCTATTAGTCAAGAATATTTTCCAGGAACTAAGAATAAAAGGATTAATAAAATATTATTTCTACTGTGTTATATGTCCCTTTAACAATGAAATCCAATTCTAGCTAAAACCACATCCCATGTAGGTTATACATAACCTTTAATATGTGTTCTATTTAAAAACGCTTTATTATATATTGTTGATTCATTAACATTGAACTCACAGCCACTCATATCTGGATGAAACTTACCTAACACATATATTTTCTAGGACACTAGACAGCTCCTCAGCACCGCATTTGAGGGTCTTTCCATACAGCAAAATCTCCAACCAAAGGAAAACAATGCAAAACACATAACACTAAATAGACTGGAAAAAAAAACCCCACGAAACTTGTTTGCAGTAGGAGAGCTGAAATCAGAAGGCAGAGCATTTGCTTGACCTCAGCTGGGAACGTCTGCTTTGGGAGACGCAGGTTTTTTTGCTGCTCTGCTCATGTTTGTGAATGACCTTGAAAGCACCACGAGCCGTGACTTGGGAATTACAAACACATTTCAGTGAGTGGGTGAATTCACAAGTATAACATCTGAATAATGAAGATCAACTGTACTTTACCAACATGGTTAACATGTTAATACCATTGCCTAATATTAAGTACCTCTGTTACCGAGTTGTTTGGTTTTTTGTTTTGTTTACTTGCTTACCTTTTTTATACCACTTTCTATTCCCTAGTTGTTTTCAGGAAAGCATCTCTGCATTTTTGGCAGATGCCTCCTCATAGCTGGCAGAAATACGTCAGAATCATCCAGCCCATCCCACTGCCTTAACCACAGCCACGTTCTCAGAGGAGCCTGGCCTCAGCTCTCCCATTTGCCTGTCTCTGGGTTCCAGCTACCACCAGTTTCCAGGGCCAGCAGGGCTGTCCCTAGTGTTCACACAACCGCTCCTTGTTTTCTAGCTTCCACCTTGCCTCTCTTCTTTGGGACTATCAGGGCAGAGTGCAGTGGATCCTCGAGCTCTGCTTCCAGCCCTCCGGCTTGACCAGCCTTTGGCTCTCACAAGAGAGGATTCCTGCTGATGTGATTTCGAAGCAAGGGAAACCTATCTGTTGCGCAGACACCTCCTACCTCTACCTCTTCACCCAGGCCTCAGACCCCAAATTCAGGGGATCTTAGAACTGCAGGGGCCGGGCCTTTCCCACACCCCATAACAACACGGTGAGACCGTGCTTACTAACCCCACTTCACAGACGAGGAGTTCGGGCTCCAGGAGGCCAAACCAGTTGTCCAAGGCCGCTGCGCCCAAACCTCTTGCTCTTTCCACTGTGCCCGGTGGCTTCCGCTTCTCAGCCTTCACAGGGCAGAGCCGTGGTGCCTTGTCAGTCGTTGCGTGAGCTGTTCCTGTTTGAAGAGCTGTGTTGAGATGTAACCCACACAGCACACAGTTCCCCTGTTTAATACAACTCGATGGTTCTTAGTATATCTACGGACGCATGCGGCCGTCACCTCAGCCGACTTCAGAGCATTTCCATCACCTCAAAAAGAAGCCCTGCACCCGTTAGGGACCTCCGCCTCGTCTCCCACCCCACTCCAGCCCCACCCAGAGGAATCACTAGTCTGCTTTCTGTATCTACATATTTGCTTGGTTTTGACAATTCAGGTGAATAAAATAACACATTGCGTGGGTTTTGTTTTTTTTTTGTGTGTGTATGTGTGACGGGGTTCTTTCACTTAGAAAAACGTTCTCAAGGCTCTACGTGTTGTAGCACGTATCCATGCCTCACCCCTTCCCGTGGCCAAACCACGTTCCGCTGTGCGGATATTCCCTGTTTTGTTCATCCGTTCGTCAGCTGATGGACATTGGAGTTGCTGCCGCCTTTTGACTATTATGAATAATATTGCTGTAAACAAGGTTTTATGAGGACATATGTTTTCATTTCTCTTGAGTATATACCTAGGAGTCCAATTGCTGGCAATGAGAGCTATTTCTTCTTAAATGCATGTGGGTCCTTAAAGCCACACAGACCTAGATTCAATGTTACCTCTCTTACCTTCTAGTTGTAAGATTTCAAGCAAAAACACCTCTCTTAGTCTGAGCCTTCTCACACGTAAAAGAGAGATAATTATACCTACTTCTCAGTGGTTTTGTTGGCAGTAGACAAAATAATAAGGGAAATTTCTTGGCCCAGTGAACTGCCCAAAAGAGTAGATAATTAAGGCCGCCATTCTAAAATCCCCTAGATGTGGTATTCCTGCAGGAAGCGGCACAGAGCAGCTACTGGTGCTGCAGAGGTTGGAAACCAGTGGGCTGGTGGTCTCCCAGGCCTCCCTGCTCTGAAGATCAGTGACTGAGGTGTCTGTTAATGATGTTTGAGATGCTGTCTGGTGAGCAGGTGGAAGGGTGGGGAGTGGAGGTGAGGCAGGGGTAGGGGCTACCAGGGAGCCACGTGCAGCTGAGGGGAGGGGCAACGGCACAGAAAGGGGAAGTTCATCTCTCTCACTTCGGTTCTGCCAGGCCTGTGCTGCCCCCTTGGTCTTCTCTTCTCTCTGCTAAATGATCTCATTTCCTTTCACTTTTAGTGAAAATGGTTTTCCATTTCCCCAGCCCTTTGTGAGTCAGAAATCAAAGGGCTCAAAACCCTGGTTCAATGATTCTGGAATTGATTAGCTCTGGGGAAAATCTTGCCAGCAATTTGCCCCTTGGGAGCACAGCAGGCAGAGATTTGTCCCCATTGTTCACGCCCCACCTCCCCGAACAGGCCACGTTAGCCTGCCCGCTGAACCGTGCAGCCAGACAATGGTGGGCCTGGCTGCAGTGCTGACCTCTGCAGTTTCTCAGTACACCAGAGGGTTTGCCCCAGCTCACCTTAACCCGTGTGACCCTGACTAGGCTGGCACACCAGGATCCAGTGCTCAGAACAAAAAGAGAAATCTTTAGACTGTGTTCCTGTGAGTGGGAGGGGGAAGGAGGTCTCCTGCAAGTTGGTTATTAACTAGAAATAAAAAGTATCCCAATCACTAACAAAGCTTTTGGGGCTTCCGCTCTAGTCCAGGGCCTACCGCGGTTTTCAGGGAGTAACATCGTCATGCCTTGCTGGCTACATTATAGCCACTTAGTAGCAGCTCCCATTCTCCCGCCCATACTGTTTCAGTTTATAAAGATCTTTCACATACAAAACCTCATTGAACCCTCACCATGGTTATGTGAGAACAGAAAGATAGTTCTTGTTATCCCCATTTTACATGTAAATGAAGTGAGTCATGGAAAGGCTTTGTGACTTTAGGGGGGGTCACACACTTCTGGACCCCCATAGTTTAAAGCAGCCCTTTGGTGTAACAGGTGTTCATGCAAAAAGTCTTCTCCATGATGTGATCATTTAAAAAAGCTATTTCTCTGATTTGTACCCTGAGTCTAAGGTGTTTCAGAGTAAGTGACTCCTAGGATTTCAAGTGGGGCCAGAGTGCTGGACTGGGGAGGAGCATGTGAGGACCTGTGAGGAGGCATCAGAAAGACAAATGGAAGTGCATTTTGTTTATCTATCATTTTGTATCATCTTCTACGCTCCTGGTTTCCAGCTGGGCCCTGCCATGGTGAAAACACCTATGGCAGATCTCTCAAGCAAATGGGAGCTTGATGGCTTATTCTTCAGGTACACGCCCTTATCAGCAAATTCAATCCATGAAAAATTTCAAATTTGCAAAACAGGTAAATTAGGGGGAGAAATAGTCACTTTACAGTGGCTGCCTATGGAACTCTAAAAATGCACATTTAAAATTTCAACATAAATTCAATGTTCATAGAAGATTTACTGTCAATGGGTTCTCTCTCTCTCTCTCTCTCTCTCTCTCTCTCTCTCTCTCTCTCTCTCTCTCGTTTGGTAAATGAACAATTGAGAGAAGGGCAATTACAGGAGAGGACCATTGGGCTGAAATGACCCCCCACACCAGGGAGGAGAGAAAAAGCCCAGCCTCTGCCCTGGGAAACCAGAGAAAAGGGGTCTCATTCACTTACCTCTTTTACTTACGTGGGGTAAACTTTATTGAGGTAAAATTTACAAACTACAAAATTCACCCTTTTTGCAGTGTTTGGTTTGACAAATTTTGACAAACATAAACGGTTGTGTGACCACCAGCACAACAAAGATATAGAACATTTTCATCACCCAATCAAATTTCCTTACATCTCTTTGGTGTTAATCCCCTCTTCCTGCTCTGGCCACCACTGATCTGTCTTCTCCCCATAGCTCACCTTTTCCAGAACATCACACAGGTGAAATCATGCAGTATATAGCCTTCTCTCCCTGGCTTCTCTCACTTAGCATAATGCTTTGAGTGTTTTTTGAGTTACTTTTTATGTGTTGGGTGTATATATGTATGTATTTGCAGTTTATTCTTTTTTTCATGACTGACTAGTACTCAATTGTGTGGATGTAGTACATTTTGTATTACCATTTACCATTTTAAGGAGATTGGTTTTTTCCCTGAAGTTCTGCTTTGTTCATAGTTGCTTCAAATCACCCAAAGTGAGGATCTAGCCAGAGAAGTTTCCACAAGAGAACTATGATCTTTCTCTGCTCTCTACATGGGTGATATAGTTTGGGGAGGTGCTTAGAACTGCCTGGAAATCCTGAGTTGGTGAAATAACATATAGAAAGGGGACCCACCTGCCTGCCTGGGCTTTCTGGGGCCCTTGATTGTGTCAGTACCTTTCCTGGGTTCAGAGGGTCTAGTTGCAGCCAGTGGTCCCGGGCCCAGGTCCAGCCTGTGACCCATCCTGCAACAGCAGATCTGAGCTGCCGCTCAGGCCCACAGGTGAAGGGCTGAGCCAAGGGAGATTCAAGGAATGGGCTGGGAGGCCCTGGATGGGAATGCAGACTGGTTGTGGGAATTGCTTGATTTGTAATTTCTAAATGTTCAGGCACCTGGTGTAGAGGCCTCCATTGCCACACTTGCTTCACACCTGCAAGTGTTTGAGGGCTTGCTCCTGGCTATAACTGTTCAGGCACCTGGGAGCTGCATCCTGCACTCCCATAAGCAAAGACTACACGGGCACCAGTGGCCCTCTCTCGTGGTTCAGAGGAATGAAGTCAAGTCTGTACCTAAAGGGACTTGCTCTGCTCCAAGAGTGTAGCTCCTGTGCTGGGAGAATGTCACCTCATTATTCCATCTGGTCCCCTGATTGACAGCAGCTGTCAGGCCAGGAGAAAACAATCTGTGCTTGGCCGTCCTTCGAGCGTCCCTAGTCAATCCCTCACCCGCACCCCTCAGCAGTTGTTTCCCCCTCACTCCCCTCGTATCCCCCCTCCCACACACACACACCACTGGTCTCTACAGATACCTCCACCTCCTACTTAGTGGGAAAAAGACGGACTAAGACAGAGGGCCAGCATGTTCTCAGCCACTGCCTTCCCCCCCAAACATTTCTTTCTGTCTCTAAAATATCAAGTTTCCCTGACATTTTGTTCTGTTTCTTCTTCCCACTAGACTCATCGATAGATTTGACTTCTCCCTCCCCATATACATGACTCCCAGAGCCACTCTCTCCTGAGCTTCAGAACCCGGTCATCACCGTCTTCACCCTCTCTTCTTCCATATCCACTTGGTTGCAAAGCCCTGTCCCATCTATGCTCCAAGCATTTCTAAGCCTTCGCTTCTGCTCCACACCCCTGCCTGGGTCCCTGCTCGCGTCCTCAGTGCACCCTCACCCCAGGCCTCCCAGCCTTCTCTTAGTCCTCACCCAACAAGCCTTACTGCTTTCGAAGTAGTCTCTTTAAAACACAGTTGTGATTGTGTCACTTCTTAATTTAAATGCTTCTTATTAATCTTTCAGGTTCTGAGTGTTTGGGGAACAAATTCCAGACATCCCAGACTGTGACACATGTCCCCTGTGATACAGTACATGGGGCCAAGGGCCTCCGAGGGCAGTTGTGCGGTGTGTGTGCGGAACCATCGAGCCAAGGGCAGGTGCCCACACGCAGCTGGGCAAGGGGCCTGGGGAAGCTCCAGGCCTGAGACGGCACTGTCTTTCTACTCCTCTGGCTCCTTCACACCCACCCCGAATCAACCGCACTCCTAGTGAATCACGGGGAATCTTTTAAAGGTGCCATGCTTCTTCCTGTCTGGAATGACCCTGCTTATTTATCCTTTCGCACGTCAACTTTCTCATCCTTTGTAACAACTCAGATGACTTCTGTGAGGGGAGGGTCTTCTCTGACCAATACGGCTCTCTTTCATGCTCCTGTGACACTCCGCCCTCACCTCTATCGCAGTCCTCAGTGTCCTGAGTCATCGTTGCGGATCCATGTTTCTCGTCCTCTTTAGACTGTGAACTCCTTGAGGTCCAGGAATGTGTCTTGTCCATATGTCACCAGATGGATGTTTGCTGTTGCATAGATATTTATTACACACCTATGTGTCAGGTGCACTGTGTACCGTTGCCAGTAATGGTGGGCTAGAAACCAAGAAAAAGATTTCTCCTGAAGATCTAAACTTAAGCATAACTTGTCAAGGATCATAGTAGAGGTCCTCAAAGTCATCTTAGGGAAACAAGAGCCTCTCCATCCTCCATGTTTTATTGTAATCTGATTGAAAGCAAGAAGTTCCTTTTGTGTGGGCACAAATTATCCAAGTCAAGTCCTAGGGACAAATGTTCGGTGAGTAGGTGAGTAAGTCTTCATGCTGCCCTTGGAAGAGAAAGCCTGGGCTGGTGCCTTCAGACTTCTCAGTCCCATGTGCAGGGGCAAGTAGGCAGCAAGCCTGCAGTGGCGGACCCATGGTTGACAGCTGTCAGACCCTTGAGTTCGATAACTCCCCTCTTACTTTTCAAAAACTTTTTTTATTTTTCAATTACAGTTGACTGTATTTTAAAATTACAATCAACTAATGTTATATTAGTTTCAGGTGTGCAACATAGTGATTAGACATTTCCATAACTTACAAAGCGATCACTCCAATAAGTCTGGCACGCACCTGTCACCATGCGTCGTGATCACAGTGTTACTGACTGTGTTTCCTATGCTGTACTTCACATCCCCGTGACTGTTCCTATATCCGGTCCTTTGTACTTCTTAATCCCTTCACCTTTTTCACTCATCCCTCCACCTCCCCTCCCATTTGATGACCATCAGTTTACTCTCTCTATATATAAGTTAGTTTCTGTTTTGTTGGTTTGCTCATTTTGTGTTTTGGATTCCACATATAAGTGAAATCATTAGGTATTTGTCTTTCTGTATAACTTATTTCACTTGGCATAGCACCCTCTAGGTCCATCCATGTTGTCACAAGTGTCAAGATTTCATTCTTTTTCATGGCCAAGGTCTATTGCATGTATGTACCACAAGCTCATTATCCCATTGTCTGTCAGGGGACACTTAGGTTTCCTCCATATCTTGGCCATTGTGCTTTTCAGGTAATCTTCTGATTCTAACTTGGCTTCCAAGTAACATGACCACTATCAGTCATCGGGCTCACAGTCTCTGATTCCTCTGGTAGTTATTTCTCATTGTAAATAACCAACATGGATGGGCCCGTCTTCACGGCGCTGACCCAGCTGGGTTCTGGGTGTACAAATCTGGAAGCCAAATCTTGGACCTGGACAACTTTACCAAAGCAATGAAGAATGTTCTGTGAAAAATCTTGAGACATAGACAGCACCCCCAGGAGGGGGACACACCCATGGAAGTACGCAGCTGCAAATGAGAACTTTTTTTATTTAGACAGCCTAGTGTAATGGTTACCATGCAGGCTCTGGGGCCCGATAACAGAGGTTCAAATCCTGGTAAGTTATTTAATCTTTCTGTGCCTCAATCTCCTCATCTACTAAACGGGAATAGTACAATGGCCTACCTAAATGTCATCATTTTCTCCACACCTCACGCCCTGTCAGTCCTTGCAGCAGTCCTCAGGCAGAAACGCTGAGAAGTAGTAGGTGAGGAAACTAAAGCTCAGGGAGATGAAGTAACTGGCCCAGGATCACAGAGCTACAAGTGACAGCATCCAAATTTAAACCCAGCTGGTCCTTTCCCTTTCCACTTTACCCAATACCTTACCGTGGGAGAGAAGGGTCATGGGCCCCCACCCACGCTTGTTCCCGCTGCTGCTAAAAACTCAGCACCAACCTGCAGATGCTGCTGCATTGCCCACAAGCAAAGGGAAGCCTCCCCGACCCCTGCCTCCAGACAGACCTGGGTTCCTCAGATGTTCCCATTATTTCAGGGGAGTTGATACACTCATGGGCTGGCTTGTTTCTGGTGGATCGAGTTTTTTTATTTTTCTTTCTGCCCTTGTGTAAACACTGGCACAGACTTCCTTGTTTCTAAACAAAACGGTTGATATTTCAATAAATTTAAATATGATAAAAATCATCTAAGGCAATGATAGCACGCCCCCAGGCAGCCTGGCGTTTCCGATGGGAATGTTCAGGGCAGGCTCTCTAGGAGCAGTGTCATTATGATTAAGACATCATAACTGCAGAAACTTAGATGTGTGAAGTTCAGCATGAGAACAAATGCAAATGTCCCACCAGCACCAGCTGTGGACATAAATTTCTGTTGGCTCCCTTCTAGCAACTGAAGCTCTAATCTCCTTACAAGGAATACCAAGAGATTTCCTAGGATCACAGACTATGTGAGCTGCTGGGAACGTGGGACCATCAGTCCGCTAGCAGATGAGGTAACTCCGGGCCAGAGAGGATACATGACTGGCCCCTGGTCCCAGAAGTTCACAAGGACAAAGTCAGGAGCAGGATCTGAGTATTGTTCTTCCCACAGCTTGTTGCCTCTCTGTGCCCATCTCTGAGCTCCAGTTTTCCACTTTAAAATGGTGTCTTAACTTGTTTGTGCTGCTCTAACCAATCACCATAGACTGGGAGGCTTAAACAAGAGTTCTGAAAGCTTGTAAGTCCAAGATCAAGGTGCTGTAAATCCAGGGTCTGCTGAGAGCTGCACCCTGGTTTTCAGATGGCCTTCTTCTCACACAGCAGGGAGCAGAGAAAGAGGAAATCTCCATCTTCGGGGGCCCCACTTTCACAACCCAATCACCTCTCCAAAAGCCCCTGCTCCAAATGCCATCACATTGAGGATTAGGCTTCAACGTACAGATTCTGGGGGGACACAAACATCCAGTTTGTAGCAAATGGGAATTAAAAATAAGTCCTAAATTTGAGAGTTGTGAGGATTAAATGGGATAGGGTACGTGAGTTGCTTCATAAACTGCCGGTACCATGCAACTAGAGGGAGCAGGAGAGTGGAACGAACACTCATTTTAGAGACAGGCCTGGTGGGAATCCTTGCTTCCCATTTGCTTATCTAAGCCCTGATTTCCCTAAAATGTGATGATCTCACTTCCTACATAAAGTTGTTAGGGGATTTAAATGAGATATGTTATGTAAAATTCTAATTCTCTGTCAAAGGCAGAGAACAGAGTAGTTCCCCCTGCCCCACCCTTATCACTTTGCATGGTTTTGGTTACCCGCAGTCAACCACAGTCTAAAAATATTAAATGGAAAATTCCAGAAATAAATAATTCATAAGTTTTAAATTGCTCACCATTCTGAGTAGTGAGATGAGATCTTGTGCCATCCTGCTATGGCCCACCCAGGGCATGAATCATCCCTTTGTCCAGCGTATCCACACTACCCACCCTTAGTCACTTAGTAGCCATCTGGGTTGTCAGATCTGCTGTCCTGGTATTGCAGAGTTTGTGCCCAAGTCACCCTTACTTTACTTAATAATGGCCCCAGGGCTCAAGAGTAGTGATACTGGCAATTCAGACGTACCAAAGAGAAGCTATAAATTGCTTCTTTTAAGTGAAAAGGTGAGTATAGCACAATAAGATATTTTGAGAAAGAGGAAAAAGTAGAGACCACATTCACATAACTTTAATTACAGTATATTATTATAATTGTTCTCTATTATTAGTTATTAATGTTAATCTCTTACTGTATTTAATCTCTTACTGTGCTTAATTTACAAACTAAACTACATCACAGGTATGTATGTATAAGAAAAAACATATATTAGGTTTGGTACTATCCATGGTTTCAGGCATCCACCCTGGGGGCGGGGTCTTGAACCTTTTCCCTGCAGAGAAGAGGGGACCACTGTACTAATTCTCTATCATGTGCGCTCAACTGAAACTGGATTTTTGGTAATATTCTGAGAAATAGAAGACATTTGTTGAAACAGGAGTTAGCCCTAATAAAACACATAGGGTCTTTTCTTCTTTTAAGAGTGCCCACCATTTCCAAAGGTGGCAGTGAAACAAACTGAGCAGACGACAGGTAGAGATGACTTTCCATGAGGTTGACAAGATGTCAAGGGCTGGCTGTCAGAATAAAGCCTGTTGCTTCAGCACTCAAAGCAAGTAGGCTGTGCTATTTCTGGGAGCCTTATTTGCTTATGTAAGGAAGCTCTTGAGTTGCCATATTTACAAGCTGGAGCAGATTAGTCCTGCAGGGACACCATGCAAGGGGCGCAGGTACTGCTAATCTTCCAGGTAGCCCTTTTTGCCTCCCTTGTAATGGAGAATGATATCGGTTCAATTCTTAATCAGATTTTACATGTTTTCCTACCTGTTTTTAGGCCCAAGGTGACCTACTTTCCTGTTCTTATTCCTATTTTTCTTTTTCAGGTAGTACATGCATGCAAAGAATGCACACAACACAAAATGGTGTTCAGTCTCCTTCCCATACCTCTTCAGCCCTGACACACCCCCCCACCTCCCCGATGGGCAACCATCAATGCCATATTCTCATTATCTCTTCAGGAATATTCTTTTTATTCTGTTCTATTTCTTCACTTAATAAATACTTATTGATTGCCTGTTCTAGGTTTTAGAGATAGAGCAGGGATAAAAAAAGTGGAAAATTCTTGCCCTCACAGAGCTTACATTAAGTGGTACTTCCCTTCTTACCTGTTGAATATGCATTCTATGTTTTTATAACCATGTGTCCCTCTGCTTCAGTACAGCAGTCATGATGCATTATACACACTTCTCTGTACCTTGCTTTTTCCATGTAATACTGCAGCTGAGAGGTTTATAAGGGCCACATTTAAACTTAGCTCAGAGGCTTTTTTGTTTGGGTCACCTGGACCCCAAACACCCAACTCGGCCAGAAGGAAGGTAAAGTCCACAATGACTCCTGACCAGACAGAGGTGGGACGGAAAGGCCAGCATGAGGAGGCTGTTTGGAGGTGAGGGGGGTGGGGATAGCCATGCTAATCAGGTCTAGATTCCTGCAGGAGGTTTAATGTTGAATGGGTCATGACTCTTTTTGTTCTCAGCCAGTGTTAAAAACTCAAGTCAAACTGGCTTGAACAGGGAGAATCTATTGGTTCTCAAAGGTGGTAAAGAAAGACATGGGGACAACTCCTAGAATAGGACACACAAGAATCAGCTTGAGGGTCCCAGGTTACCTCCAACTCTTAATCTGTCTCTCCTCTCTATGTGTCTGGTTTGGTGCCACGCCAGCCTCCATCTGTCCCCCCAGCAAGCAGATCCTCTGCATTTGGTGGGGAAGCATCAGTGCTACAGGTTAGAAGAGGATTGTTAATGGCTAGGATGGGGTCACGTGCTCACCTTTTTGACCAGGGGGGTGGTGTCTGTTCCTAAAAGATGGGTGATTGGAAAGTTCTCTCAACAGATAGCAGCAGTGACTGAGCCCTGCTTCCTGGGCTTCTGCAATCACTTTTCAGGACAGTGTCTCTGCCAGCCTAATGTTTCTTGGGCCAAACGGTATGCTTAAAACTCAATAAGAATGAAAATTTCCAGAGCTGTTTTAGGAAGTCTTACACAACTTATTTGTGTTTTGCCTCACTGACAATTCAATCTTTCATTGATGTATTAATTCATCCCACATTAAGAAGCACTTAGCACATGCCAGGCACTGTTCTGGGCTTCTGAAGAAACCTTGTCTCTGGTTTGCAAAGAGACTCAGTCCCTGTCCCAACGGTGTAGGGGGAAAAAAATGGGCAAATGGTCACTTAGATCATTATCACACATGGGGTGTGTACAGAACCATGTACAAGATGCTGTGGGAAGAAGGGTGTGGCAGCTAACCCTGCCTGGGGGAGATTTCAGAGGGGAGGGATGCCCACAGCAGAGACCTAGAGAGGTAGGGTTGGGGGTGGCTGGAGATGTTTATTAGGATTCTTTTGGGTATAAGACATAGAAAGCAAATTTAGCTAACTCAAGTTAAAAAAAAAAAAAAAGTATTATGTGATTTCAACTGCATTCTGGCAATGGCAGAATCAGGACCTGGAGAACCAAAGGCACCCAGGCAGCAGTGTTATCTCCCCATTGCTTGTGTTTGCTGCCCCTTTTCTGTCCGTCTCCACTGGTGTCTCTCTCTCCAACCACCCCTGTCCCAGGCCAGCTTTCTCTGCTCTTTAGTGTACATACAGGAGC
The DNA here is from genome assembly GCA_004027475.1 of Anoura caudifer. Taxonomy (NCBI): domain Eukaryota; kingdom Metazoa; phylum Chordata; class Mammalia; order Chiroptera; family Phyllostomidae; genus Anoura; species Anoura caudifer. The sequence continues at coordinate 101,282 of PVKU01004734.1, forward strand.
TTGTCCTGGCATGGGGGACAGTGGTGGAGGGGATACCGAATGGGAGAGTAGGATGGAGAGCTAGACAGAGGCTCATGGAAGAGTCCAGAACTCCTAGCTGAGAACTCCTGCACAAGGCCATGCAGGCCTTCCCAGGACAAAGAATGAGGTTGGCTGGCCACACAGCATAGTCTGTAAGAGCAAAGGGAGGGCCAGGTATTTCCAAAGGAGCAGGAGGGAAAAAGTGCCTGACCTTGAGAATGGAGGATGACTTGTGTTGGAGGGGCCACCTGACAGAAGAAATGCCCCTGAGAGCTAAGGGAGGGAGGATGTCTTTACACCAGAGAGACAAATAGGAGCAGAAGGCATGCATCACCCATCAGAACATCCACTTGTCACAGGACAGTGAGTCTTGCTCAGTGTGCAGCACAACAGAAAAAAGGAAGAAAGTCCTTTCAGTATGAGTTTTACATACACACACACATCTTGTTTTTCCAGAAGCCCAGGCCCCATGAGCTCTGGGGTCAAAGGTTGGTGGAAAGTTTTCTCAGAGGCCCCGCTGGGCTGTCCGCAGGGGAGTGGACTCACCACAGTCATGGTCCCAGGTCCCAGCTGGCCACAAACTGTGTGCACACAAAGCTTAGTACCAAACAAATGAACTTGCCTTTTCTCTGAATTCAATAAGCCAGTGGCCCGGAGAAGGACACAGTTGGGGGCACATCTCTGAGGTCCTTTCCATAGGGATGCCACCATACCTTGATTTGCCATTCTGCGGGCTGGATTCTGAAATTACTGATATCACACACATGCACACACACTCCGTCCCTTACAGGGTGATTTTCTGTAACGAAATTCACATGTTCACAATGTTAGGCATGCTCCCAGTGGCCACTGCTCCTATGTACTCCCACCCAAATGCTGGGGCAGAAAAAATGCTAATCCACCCGATAGATTCCAATCTCAAAGGCAGAGGGATCAACTGATGTTCACAATCAATTTTATTTATCTATTAAGTGTCTTTCTATTTGCTTTGCCAGACTTCTTCCCATCTCTATCTGACTGGAGCAGGGATTGGGTAGCATGGGTCAGGGGAGATAGGATGTAAGACCACCCATTTAAGAGGCTCTGAAACTAAGGTGCTCTCCTTTGGAGTGTGTCTCTGGGTGGGTGGTCTCATTTCCTTTTCTTCTAAATACTCCACTCACTTCCCCTACCTCATCTCATTCATTTGGGGAGGGGCAACCAAGTTTCTGATAATGTAGGCTGTAAGTAGAAGATGGTAGGGCTCCTGGGCTTTAAGAAATTTTGTCATTACTTCCTTTGAGCCTGGGCTTTTGAGTGTAAGCCTCGTTCATGGCACCCAGTACCCCAGAGCCTGTGTGAAGGGGGAAACCAGCTGAAATCAATACTTACAAAAAGTCTTTTTTGAGACCTGGAAGATGGTTCTGGGTTAGGATCCAGCTAAAAACAATAGCTTGTAATCACTGAACCCAGACTCTGTGCTAAGCATTTTCCATGGATGATGTCATCCAACGCTTCCACATCCCTGCTGATAGATAGGGATTATCACCCCCATTTAGTAGAAGAGCAAGCTGATGTTCAGAGATTAGTAATTAAATCGCACACTTTGTAATGACTGAGCCAGAATTCAAATTTAAGCAGTTTGAATTCAGAACCAGTATTTCACACTCTCTTACCACTTAGCTGGGTGTTTGGGGGAAATTACTTAACTTGTCTAAGCTCCAGTGTCCACATTTAAAAACATAGTTATAATAATAGTACCTGCATTCAGGGCAGCTGAGAACATTTGATGGAATAAAGAGTCTGGAGCAGCCAGCACACCGAAAGCAATGGTAGCGATTATTTATTATATGATGCTTTGTAAGGCACAAGCATTGCAGATCCGCCCTAGATGAAGTTTCCTTGAACTTTGTCCTGGTATCCAGGGCTGTGTGTCCTCGGCCCAAGATCTCTCCAGAGGTGGGTGGCTCAGGATGGGCCTTGACCCACAAAGGCTCCCAAAGCGAGAAAGAATTTCTTATTAGATGCAATATGGGGCCTTTAGTCCAGCCAGGTGACCAGATGCACCTGCCTCATGCTCTCTCTGGCTAAGCCCTGCTGCGTGGAATGGGGAACCCCTGCTTCCAGTGTTCAGCACTCAGAAGGACCCTTTGGGGCTGGCCTGCGTGATGCTGATGGTGGGTGGTCCTTCTAACTGGAATGTTCCTGAGAACAGATGGGACTCTCAGAGCTGTTTGAATGTGGCAGCTTGATGTATATTAACTGGCAAACTGCTCAGCGCGTAGGGGCGGCCCGGAAGGAGGCTTGCAGTTGTGAGTGGGCGAAGGGGACCACAGAGGGAAATTGGCGTGCAGGATGGCACAGTGTAGGCGGAGGCAAGGGCAGAGCTGTGGGTGGGGCATGCTCAGGAGGCGAGGCAGTGAACCAGGCTCAGCTCTGAGCCTGCTTGGCCCTGACTCCTCACTAAGGAAAGCATATCATATAATATTTGCCTAATTGATCTCATAGAAATAGCATTATGGGAGCTTGGAATTAGAGTGAGGTGCTGTGAGGGACCTTGCCGCTCTCCTGGTGTGACCTGCAGATGGGAAACCCAGGCCCAGAGAGGGAACAAGACTTGTCTCAGTTGCACAGTATCTGTTCATTCTGATTGTCGGTTAAAGGCAGTCTCTTCAAAAATAAATCCAAATATGCAGACTTTGGGGTTTGTTTTGTTTGTTTTGTTTTTTAGTTTTCAAGATATGATGAACAACACATAAGAGGTTTGGAAAGAAAAGAAAAAATTATTCAATACTCTAATTATGATCATTTTGTGCTTTCATTTTCAGGATTTTAAAAAACATTTTTATGCACCTGCAATCATAGAAGAGAGAAAATTCTGCTTTCACATCTAAGAGTGTGATATTTTCTCATTCTACAGTCTTCAGAGTTGCTACAAAAAAAAAAAAACCCCATACTTTATAGTTGGACAGTAAATCAATGTTCAATGACACAGAATTGAATCCATGAAATGTGGCTGCTCTGAAGTCAGTTATGGCTTTCCTGGTGACAGCTTCATGTCTATCTAGTGTCCCCTCTGTCCTATTGGGACAGGCCATACTTTACAAAAAGATAACTTGGAGCCAAAATGAGAAACAGGACTGGGGAAACTGGCTGAGCTTGCCTGGAATGCCAGACATTACCAATGTTTATGGTCTGCAAGAACAATATCATCGCTGGTGCACATTAGAATCACTTGGGGCCTCTTAAAAAATATGATGCCTAGATCCGATGCCCAGAGATTCTGGTTTAATTGTTCTAGAATGGCGCCCAGACATAGGTATTTTTCTCAAAACTTTCCAGGATTCTATTATGCAGCTAAGATGGAGAAGCACTGATGTAACAAGCCAAATCCTAGAAAGATCCTTACCACATGTCACACAGAAGATTTAGAATCCTATCCTATAACAGTACAGACTGTTTTCATTTGCATAATGTGACAGCTACAATTTGCATAGAACATACTTAAAATTGTTTGGCAAAATAGGGCTCAGAAAATGCTTGTTTAATAGGAAGAGAATGAAGGTGATCAGAGAGAGGTTTGGGAGTGTGTGTGTATGTTTTTCTAAACCTTCACCTGATGATGTTTATTGATTTCATTTTATTTTTATATATTTTATTGATTATGCTATTACAGTTCCAATTTTCCCCCTTTGCCCACCTGCACTCAATACCTCTAATTCCCTCCAGCAATACCCACCTTAGTTTATGTCCATGAGTCATGCATATAAGTCCTTTGGTTACTCCATTTCCTATACTGTTCTTAACATCCTTCTGCCTATTTTGTACCTACCAATTTGTACTTCTTAATCCCTTCATCTTTTCCCCCACTGGTCCTCTTACCCCTCCCAACTGATAAGCTTCCAAATGATCTCCATATCTATGATTTTTGTTCTGCTATGCTTGTTTGCTTAGTTTGTTTTTTAGATTCAATTGTTGATAGTTGTGGATTCGTTGCCATTTTAGAGTTCAGAGTTTTGATCTTCTTTTTTCTTAATTAAGTCCCTTTAACATTTCATATAACAATGACTTCATGACGATAAACTCCTCTAGCTTTACCTTGTCTGGGAAGAACTTTATCTGCCTTTTCATTCTAAATGATAGCTTTGCTGGGTAGAGTAATCTAGGTTGTAGGTCCTTACTTTTCATCACTTTGAATACTTCTTGTCAGTCTCTTCTGCCTGCAAAGTTTCTTTTGAGAAATCAGCTGACAGTATTAAGGGAATTCCTTTGTAGGTAACTATCTGCTTTTTTCTTTCTGCTTTTAAGATTCTTTCTTTATCTTTAACCTTTGGCATTTTAATTATGATGTGTCTTGGTGTGGTCCTCTTTGTGCCCATCTCATTTGGGATTCTCTGTGCTTCCTGGACTTGTCTATTTCCTTCACCAAATTAAGTACGTTTTCTTTCTCTGTTTTTTTCAAATTAGTGTTCAATTTCTTGCTGTTTGTCTTCTCCATCTAGCACCCCTATGATTCAAATGTTGGTACATTTGAAGGTGTTCCAGAGGCTTCTTACCCTATCCTTATTCTTTTGGATTCTTTTTTTCTTCTTGCTGTTCTGATATATTTTACTCATGTTCCAAATCACTGATTTGATTCTCAGCTTCATCCACTCCACTGCTGATTCCCTGTACACTAGTTCACTTAGTGTAAACTTTATTTCTGCCTGGGTCTTTTTTATGCTGTTGAAGTACCCAGTGAGTTCCTTGAGCATCCTAATAACCAGTATTTTGAACTCTGCATCTGATAGATTGCTTATCTCCATTTTGTTTAGTTCTTTTTCTGGAGTTTTGTTCTATTCTTTCATTTGGGCCCCATTTCTTTGTCTCCTCAATTTGGCAGCCTTCCTCTGTTTGTTTCTGTGTATTAGATGAAGCTATTTTGACTCCCTGTCTTAGTAGCATGGCCTAATGTAGAAAAGTGCACCATAAGTTGGATGGTGTGGGGCCTTAGGTAATCACCTGGCCTGGGTAACCTGTGTGAACCAGGTTGATGGAATCTCACATATGGTGCTGCCAGTCTGTGGCTCTGTGTGGGAGAGGGCTCAGAAAAGGGACAATGGCCACTACCTGACCTCTGGAGTTTTGTCCAGGAGGAAGCTGTCCCCCACCACTCACCCTGTTGCCAGACACTTCAGTTTCTCCCCATAAGCAAGAGGTGCCCTTCAAGCTGCTGCTCCAGAGCTGGAGACCAGAAGGAGTGAGTCTGTGTAAGTCCTAAGTCCATGCAAGCCCTTTTAGAAGAGACTCCTGAGATTCCCACAGTTTATTCCATCACCCCAACCTCCACTAGTTTGACAGCCAGTAGTTACAGTGACTTAGCTTCCTGACACTGGAGCCCTGGTCTGGGTGATCTGGTGTGGGGCTGGAATCCTTAGTTTGCGAGATATCCCTCCCAATTTTTATTTACCATATGTGGGTGTGGGACCACCAATTCTAAGTCTCTGCATCTCTGCCTCTCCTACTCGTCTAAATGAATGTGACCTCTTTAACTCCTTGGTTGTTGGACTTCCATACAGCTCAATTTTCTGACAATTCTGGGTGATAATTGTTTTGTAGTTTAGTTGCAATTTTTGCTGTGATTGTGCAAGGAGGAAAGCTGTGTTTACCTACTCTCCATTTTGACTGGAAGTCTGTTTCTTGATTTTAGAGAAAAAGGAAGGGGTGAGAGAAACATCAATGTGAGAGAAAAACATTGATTGGTTGCCTTCCATATACACCTCGACCAGAGATCCAACCTGAAACCTAGGTATATGTCCTGACCAGGAATTGAGCCCACAGACTTTTGGTATACTGGATGATGCTCCAACCAACTGAACTACATGGCCAGGGCAGGGAGTGTATTTTGAAAGGGATGGTGGTGACATAGAAGATCTATTCCTGGCCCTCAAGAGGCTTTGATGGCTCTATTTCTGAGGCTCAATAGTAGTTAAAAGACCTGGACTGGTATTGCCCTGCATTGTGAATGCAGGGTCCATCTCAGCTAGACCCATGGTGAATGTCCTGGGTGTTCCTGATATCTCTGGTGAACTAGACTCCTCCCACCCAGAACCTGCAGGCACCTTCCAGAAAGCTGGGCAAGTGTGCTGTTGGCACAGACGTGTTTGTTGTCAGTGAGCAAGGAATTGCAGTAGTTTCTAGATTGATCCATCTCTCTTCAGTTCAGATTTTAAAAATTGTCTCAAAGGTTTTCCTTCATTCTGGATTGCAAAGCTTTACATAACTGATTGGGCACATTCAAAGTTGCTAGTCAATACTGTGCACTCTGGGATCCGTGACTCTCTGTGTCTTTAGTCTGCCTGTCTGCCTTGAAGGACTGAAGAAGAAAAAGGAAATCAATTATTTTCAGCAAACTTTATCTGAGCATCTACTCAGTATCATGAGCTGTGGTTGCCACCAGAGTCTCATAGCTGAGAGAGGCACAGTCTTCGCCCTTGCTAATTAAGTTGTGTGTCAGACTGTGATGAACCTCATCTCCAATAGACACAGAGAGCTGCAGGAGCACATGGAAGAGGGCAATTTATTCATGCTAAGGGCTCAGGGGTCTCTGTACTGAGCAGTGGCTATTTGAGCTGCACTTAGAAGGAAGTTGTTCCAGAAATCCATTATTGTGTAACAAACCACTCCAAAACTTAGTGGCTTAAAACAACAATTGATTACACAAGGTCTGTCCACAAGGTATTGAGCCATGTTCTGTGAAAAATAAAGACATTTATTAAAGAAGATACAGGATACAAGAAACATTGTACATAGGATAATGATGCCTTAATCCCCTTCAAAGTAGGCACCTTGGGACCTCACACAGTTCTGCCAATCACCATCAGCTGCCCCGTCATATTTTCCTGAATCTCATCGACAACCTGAAATCTCTTCCCTTTCAAAGGTGATTTTAGCTTTGGGAAAAGCCAGAAGTCACAGGGCACCAAATCTGGGCTGTAGAGGGGCTGAGTCACCTGAGTGATTTGATGTTTCAAAGCAAGGACATGATGCATAAGCAGGGGTGTTGTCATGATGAAGATGCCAATCACCAGTTGCCCGTAGCTGTGGCCTTCTGAATCATCCAAACAGTTTTCATGGAGGAATGTTCGAACTTACCACAAAATTTGATGCAGATTCATTGCTCTACTTGCTCAATCATTTTGAATGCATGGCCACACAGTACTCATGCTCACTCAGTGGCATCTACTGCCCCCAATGAACAGTACAATGAAGTCATCATTGTTCACACATTCATATTCCAGTTCATTCTTCCTTGGCTACCTGGTTACATCCATATTGTGCAAAGCGTTCTAGTTATATTTATAATAGCTGGATTTTTACTGGACAGACCCAGTATTTTCTCATTTCTGTGGATTGACTGGGCTGTCTCAGAGTTCTCATTTGAGGTTTCCTATGGGGTTGCATTTAGTTTGCAGCTTGGGCTGGAGTCATCAAAAGGCTCAGCTGGGCTTGGCATCTAAGTTTCATCATTCCCCTGTGGCACCTGGTCTGAGATGGTGGGAAGAGCCTGGGCTGGTAGAGTCGCTCTATCTCTACCCAATTTCTCCACCTCAGCCAGCTGGGATCCATCATAGCATGGCAAATTCAGAGTAGTTGAACTTCTTACAGGAAGTTGACTTCCCTCAGAGCATCATTCCACAAGACCAACAGAGAAGCTGCAAACCTTCTTATGATCTAGCCTTGGGAGCCATGTAATGTCACTCTTACTGCATTCTATTGGCTAGCCCAGATCCAAATGGAGGGGATCACACAAGGGCATGATGACCAGGAAAGACACATGGTTGACCAGCTGCCACAGAAGACAGGATTTCAACATCCAAGATGGAGGAAGGAAGTATCCTTGGCAGAAGAGACCTCATGAGCAAAGCATAGGTATGTGTGGAGAACAAAGAATGGTTTTAGTTTTGATCATTTTTTATCTAAATAGAAGGTAAGATTGGAAAGGTTAGAGGAGGTTAGATCTTGGAAGAATGTCGATTTTGCTCTGTAGGCAGTAGGGAACCACTGCATATTGTGGGGTGGGGAAATCCACACAATTAGATCAGTGCTTTGTTTTGAGTGCCCTTGCAGCAGTTTGGAGGGAGAGTGTGAAGATGGAGGAGACTCTGGGGGATTGGGAAGAAGGGGCCTCTCAGAAAACAAATGCAATGGGCCAGGTGAGAGAGGATGAGAGTTCCATGGAAGGAGGGGCAGTGGGGCTCAGTGGGACAAGGGGGGAGGATGGGTGCAAGAAACGGTTCAGAATAAAAATAATCAGGATGGAGCTATTGACCACATGTGGGAAATGAGGAAAAGGCTGTACTAGGAAATGAGGTTGGGGTTTTGAGACTAGGTGCCTGGTAGGAGAGAAGCCTGAAACTGTAATAAATCTGCAGTGCTCAGAATAACTGGCTAGCCAGTGGCAGGTGGAGCCCTTGGAAAGGATAGGCTACTGGGAAAGCATGGTTACTCTTGGGATGTAAGAATATCCTGAGGAACATATTTTTTTAATGAAAATACTAGAATTTGAGAGTCCAATTCAGCATGTCTGAGTGGGTCCCAGGGTCTGAGTTTTTAACATCTATCTCAGGTGATTATGAAGCTGAGATTGTGATTAGGGCCCCAGTTTGAGAAATATTCATGCAGATAATGCAGATCAGACTCTTAGTGCATTGTGAAAGGTGACATTGCACTTGTAAAAGGAGGACAAGGAGCCAAAGAAGGCAGGGAAGTTATCAGGAGAATCTGTCTTTACAGGTCAGGGGAGTGCTCCAAGAAGGAAGGAGCATGCCAGTGGGTCACATGCTGCAGAAAGACTGAATTAAGTGGAAAACATTCCCTAGGCTTATTCATGAAATCTTTGGTAGACTTGGGGTAGTAGAAGTCAGCATATAAGAGACTAGGGAACCAGTTGGGTCAGGGTGAAGGAGGTCAAGTGTATATGTGGTGTAAAGAAGGAAAGAGGAGAAAAAACCGACTGCTACAGAAGGGTTGAATTGTGTGTCCTTTCAGGAAAGAGAAGTGGAGGATGCAGAAGGGGAAAGAGATGATGGAAAAACAGAGAGAGAAGATGAGAGGAAGAAGGAGGAGGAAGATAATAGTAGGGCTTAGTGATAAAGGCAAGGGGCTTTTATATCCAGCTGCCAATCATGATTGCCACTTACTAGTTCTGTGACCTTCAAAAGTGACAATCTATGAATTTCAGTTTTTTTCTCTGTGCAGTGAGGATAATAGCACCTACCCTACTGGACTGTGGTGGGAATTGCAGTGCTCCACACAATACCAGGTCTCATTCAGCTGATGTTAATGCTGCTGCTGGTTATTATGAGGGTGGAACAAGGGAACAAATGTAATAACACAAATGACAATGATATTTGATACTGCAAAAGAAAAGTGGTTCTCCTTTTTAAAAAACTGTATTATAAAAATTTCAAACGTAGACAAAAGTAAAGAGGCTAAAAAATGACTATCCATAAACTCTCACCCAATTTAATAATTCCTAAAATTTTGTCACACTTGCTTCATCTATTCTTTTTGTTGTTGTTGAAATATTTTAAAAGAAATCCCAGATCACCTATAATTTCATCCTTTTACACCTAACAGACATAGTAAAACTTTTCTTGAGAGTCCAGTCAAGATGGAGGCATAGGGAAATATGCCTTGCTTACATGCACAACTATAGCAAAAAATAAAACTAGACTACAAAACAAATATCACCAAGAATTTTCAGAAAATCCAGCTGTGTGGTATCTGACAATCAAGGATTTAAAGGAGCCTCATTCGTCCAGATGGGTAGAAGCAGCAGATACGCAGAGACGTGAGGAGAGGCATAAAAAGGTGCAGAGAAGCATGGAGAGGGGCAGAGAGGTATGGAGATTCAGAGTGGTGTGAAAAGGCATGGAGATGGGAATAGGTGGTCCCACATCCATGTGTAGTGGATAAAAATTGGGAGGAGTACCTCAGGAGCAAGGTATCCCAGCCCCAGACCAGACCACCCAGCCCAGCATTCCAGTGCCAGGAAGATAAGTCCTTATAACTTCTGGCTGTAAAAACCAGTGGGAGTTGGATAGCAGAAGAAGCTGTAGAAATCTCTAGTGTCTCCACTTCAAGGGCCTGCAATGGACTTAGAACTTTAACTCCCTCTTGGACTCAGCACCAGGCCAACAGCTGGAAGGGCAACAGTGGCATACAGGGAGAAATTGAATTGACTAGCATCAGAGCAAGTGCTGAGAGACAGCTTCCTCCTGGGCAAACTCCAGAGGCCAGGCAGTGGCATTGTCCCCTCTCTGAGCTCTCCCACACACAGAGCAACAGATCAGTGGCATGATTGCCCTGCCATGGCAAATACCTAAGGCACTGCCCCACTCAACTTAACAGGTTCACTGTTTTAGAGTAGGGGATACCACTAAGACAGGGAGTCAAACCAGCTCTACCTAATACACAGAAGCAAACAATGTGGCAGGGAGGCTGCCACATTGAGGAGATAAGTGAAAGAACAAACAAAACTCTAAAAAAAAAGAACTAAACAAAATTAAGATAAGCAACCTATGAGATGTACAGTTCAAAACACTGGTTATCAGGATGCTCCTGGAACTCACTGGGTACTTCAATGGCATAAAAAAGACCCAGGAAGAAATGAATGTTGCATGAAGTGAAATAAAGAAAAATCTGCAGAGAATCAACAGTGGAGTGGATGGAGCTGAGAATCAAATCAATAATTTGGAACATAAGGAAGGAAAAAGCACTCAATCAGAACAGCAAAAAGAAAAAAGAATCCAAAAAAAATGAGGATAGGCTTAGAAACCTCTGGAACATCTTCAAACCTACCAACATCCAAACCATAAGGGTGCCAGAAAAAGAAGAAAAAGAGCAAGAAATTGAAAACTTATTTGAAAGGGTAATGAAAGAAAATTTCCCTAATTTGGTGAAGGAAATGGACATGCAAGTCTAGAAAGAACAGAGAGTCCCAAACAAGATGGATGCAAAGAGGACCACACCAAGACACATCATAATTAAAATGCCAAAGGTTAAAGGGAGAATCATAAAAGCAGCAAGAGAAAAGCAGATAGTTACCTGCAAAGGAGTTTCCATAAGACTGTCAGCTGATTTCTCAAAAGAAACTTTGCAGGCTAGAAGGGCTTTGAAACAAGAAGTTTTCAAAGTGATGAAAAGCAAGGACCTACAACCTAGATTACTCTATCCAGCAAAGCTATCATTTAGAATGATATGATAGATAAGGAAGGACAGATAAAGTGCTTCCTGGACAAGGTAAAACTAAAAGAGTTCATTATCACCAAGTCATTATTATATGAAATGCTAAAGGGAATTATATAAGAAAAAGAAGATCAAAATGATGAACATTAAAATGGCATAAATTCATAACTATCAATAACTGAATCCAAAGAACAAACTAAGCAAATAAGCAGAACAGAAAGAGAATCATATTTATGGAGATTATTTGGAGGGTTATCAATTGGGAGGGGGTAGGGAAAGGATGGGGGAAGGTGCAGGGATTATGAAGCACAAATTGGTAGGTGCAAAATAGATGGGGGGATGTTAAGAACAGTATAGGAAATAGAGAAGCCAAAGAACTTATATTCATGACCCATGGACATGAACTAAGGGAGGGATTGCTGGAAGGAATGGGGCACCAGGTGCAGAGGGACAAAGGGGGAAAATTTGGGACAACTATAATAGCATATTCCATACAATATATATTTTTTAAAAAACATGCTTTATATTATCTCAATGTAATTACAGAACTAACATAGTCATTCACTCTTTGAAAGTTTCTAATTCTATTCCACAACCAAGTTTCCCCAGTTGTGTAAGAAGTGGCCTGTCCAATTCAAGATCCAAAGTACATTCATGTGCTGCATTTTGTTATTATATCTTCAAAGTCTTTTAATCTGGAACATTTCCTTCTCCCCCTTTTTTAAGCCATTGAATTACTGAAAAAATGAAATGAGTCAGTTGCTCAGCAGAATGAGTCACCTTCTGGATTTATCTGGTTGCTTCTTCACAGTGTCACTTAACTTGTTTCTCTAGCCCCAGAAATTTCTTTTACTAGAGATTAACTTGAATGGCTTGATTAAGATCAACTTTTGCGGGGGCAAGCACAGTTCAAGGATGTCCTTTGTACTTTACTGGTAGAATTTTGTGCTTCACGTGGCAGTAGTTGCCATCTTGCTGCTCATTAGAATCAGCTGGGTACTTTAAAAATGTCCATGCATAGGCTATTCCCCATACCTTTTAAACCATAATTGGCAGGGATAGGCCTCAGGCATCAATATTTGTTAAAGCTCCCCCAGTGATTTTCACGTGCAGGTGAGGTGCCATCCACTGTATGTCTCATCTCATCAAGACACCCATGCCTTGGTTCTCCCATTCTTAGTGATCTCACCCATTCTTGGTGATGCCATTAAAATGGAACAGTGGAGGTCAGGTGGTGGCAGCCTTCTCTCTCCAGGTAAAGTCCTCTATTAACATATCGTCTGATTGTTTCATGAGGGCTGAAGATGCAAACATTCTCTGAGGTGAAGATCAGTAGCAAGGACCTGGGAGTTCACTTCATTATATGAGGTCAAGCCACCCTTGGCAAGTGAGGGGGGCAGGAAGAGAACAGAAGTCTGGAGAATGTGCTGCTGGGAATGTGGTGGGCAGTTAATTATCAAGGAAAGGAAGACTGAGTGGCCAAGTGTCCAGCTGGGATTAGAGTGTGAATTTGTGTTGGAACCAGTGGTGGCAAGTTTCTACAGCCAAGTTCAGCCAGCCTTGGAGTCAGCAAGGTGGGTACTGAAGGACAAGGGGTGAGGGAATCACAGTGCAGACAAAACCATCGCCACAGTAGCATCAGGATTCCTTGGCGTGTATATATGGTTTCCTCTGCCTGGACCTCTAGCCAACTGCTGCTTATCCTTCAGGTTTCATGTAACATGCTACCTCATCTGGAAGGCACCCCTGACCTTCCAGCTGATAAAGCCCTTGTCTGACTGAGTAGCCCTTTTTTTCTGCTCCCACAGCTTCCTACATTGCCCCCCTGCAACTTGAATCAGCAGCACTGCAATTGTTTATTTGGTTGTATTTCTTATTGGACTGTAAGTTCTAGTTCAAGTCCACGGAGATGCAATGCAGGCTGTAAAGGAAGGGCACTGTTGAGAAATGGCAGCCATAACAGAAAGACTACTTGTAAACCCCAAACATCATTATCGATCTTGGTAGCTGAGGGTGGTCTCACACACAGAAACCCATACTTTCACATTTTAAAATCATGGGTCAGATTGTGCCAGCCCCTTCTGGGGTGTCCAACATCCTTGGAATAAAACCCTGCTGTGGTCTGAATGATTGTGGCCCCCCACCATTCATATATGGACATCCCAGTGCCCAATGTGATGGTATTAGAAGGTGGGGCCTTTGGAAGGTACTTAGGTGGAGCCCTCCAGATTCTGATTAGTGTTCTCATAAAAGAGACCCCACCGGGCTCCCTTGCCTCTTCCACCAAGAGAAGACACAATGAGAAGTCTGCAGTCCAGGAGAAGACTCTCACACAACCATGTTGGCACCCTCATCTTAGACTTACAGCCTCCAGAACTCTGAGAAATAAATGTCTATTGTTTATAAGCTACCTAGTCTGCAATATTATGTTAAAGCCACCCTTACGGACTAAGGCCAACCCTGAATCCCCACAATGGACAATCTGTGATTTGCATCCACAGTTGCCCTCACTCTCTGCTCCCTCTCTGATGGCTCCTTGCTCTCCCTCCATCAGTCCACACATGAGCCCACCACAGAGCTTGGCATGTGCTGCTCCTCCTGCCTGGAACCTTCTTCCCACAGATATCAGTCGTTTCCCCTACTTTGTCAGGTCTCTGCTCTGTTATATTCTCAGGGAAACCCTGACCACCCCACCTCTCTCTGCCCTTCCCCTGCTTGCTTCTTCATGGCACCTACACCACTTGGCGTCATCTCACATACTCAGTTTCTGTTTGGGTACAGTCTGTCTCCCCGCTAGAACGTAAGTGCTGTGGGTGTGGGACTTGTTCTTGTTTGCCACTGTCTTCTCAGCCTCTGGAACATTACCGGATTTGAAGTAGATGTCCAACATTTAGTTTTTAGCATGTAAGTATATATACCTAGTGCCTTTGAAAGGCAAACAAAACTTGAACTTAGGAATGGGGTGCGTACTTGTCTGCATCCGCTGTATCCTCCGACCCTCATAGGGTGAAGCACTAAGTCCCAAACAGAGAGGCAGAGCCATGGCTGGAAGCAGCACCAAACCATCCTTGGGCATAGAGGACAGGGCCAGGGGCATGTTGTGAGTGAATTGAAAACACAGGAGGCATGAATAAGCCTGTGAGCCCCGGGAAGTGCTATTGCCCAGGACAGCAGACAAGATGTGTTCTTTCAGCAAGCCTATGTGAAGCCCTACTGTAGCCTAGATCCTGAGCCGAGCTGGAGCAGACTCACCTGGACGAAGAAGATATAACACTGTCCTTGAGGAGACCACAGAATAAAGGGGGCCCTGAGAAGTTAGCAGGTAAAATGAGGAGTGAGGATGCTGGAGGCTGGAGGGCACGGTGGTGATAAGCATCATCGTCATCTCCATTTACAGGTGGGAAACACAGCCTGTTTCACAGGATCGTGAAGATCAAATGTGTGTACATACATACACATACACTTACATACATATATGTTATATATACTTATATGCACATACACAGTAGTAGTTTTTATCCCCAGAAGGGAAATGTTCCAAGACCCCCAGTGGATGCATGAAACCAGACAGTACTGACCCTACATATACTCTCTTTTTTCCTATACATTCATACCATTGATGAAGTTTAATTTATAGATTAGATATAGTGAGAGATTAACAATAACTAATAAAAGCAGAACAATTATAATAATATACTGTAATTAAAATTATATGAATGTGATCTCTCAAAATACCATACTGCACTGACATTTTCACCAAAAGGAAGCACTGTATGCTTTTCTCCGGCATATCCCAGGCGCCAGAATCATGCTCTCGCACTCCGGGGCCACTACTAAGTAAACAAGGGTCACTTGAACGCAGCACCGCGGCAATGTGACAGTCAACCTGATGATGGACATCACTGCTAAGTGACTAAGGGTGGGCAGCTGCATAGTGTAAGTGAGCTGGACAAAGGAGTGACTCGCATTCTGGGCAGGACAGTGTGAGACTCATCACACCACTCAGAACAGTGTGCAACTGAAAGCTTATGAATTGTTTATTTCTGGGATTTTCCATTTAATATGTCAGACCATGTCTGACTAAATGTAACAAACCATGGGGATCAATATATATCTTAGAATAGTGATTAACACATAGTAAATACTATATAAATGTTAGCTGCTGTTTATTATTATTGCGAGGGACCTGCGTACAGAGATAGCGAGACCACGAAGGAAGAGGGCCGATGCTACGTGGGGTGCAGAAGAGGCAGAAAGGCCCCCAGAGTGGGCCCTGGAGCTGCAGCATGAGAGGGAAGTAAACTGGCCCCCTGGGGGAGGGCCCCCAGTAAGGAGTGTGATGGGGGCTCTCAGAGCACTTGATCACGCTCGGAGCCTCAGTCCTGAGGTGACACCGGTATGATGAAATGTTACCAGGGGGACCAGAAGGTCTGGCCAGAAGCAGAGCACAGGACTTAGAGACAGCCTCCAGGAGGCCTCCCACAGCACTCCTGCTCTCAGCTTCCAGCCTGTCCAGGGAAGTGGCCACAGGATGGCTCCATGCCTCCAGTATAAGCCAGGGCCATTTGCAGGCTGATTGTGATTTTTTTTTTTTTTTTTTTTTGAAGAAGGAAACACAATTTTCTGGTGCTGGAGAAGACATTAATTTTGTTATGGGGGTTGCATGAGTCATCCAGGAACAAAGCAAGAAATGTAAGTACACTTTCCACAGCCTTCTGTGTGTCACTTTGTGCCTGCCCAAGGCTGGTCATTGTTTCAGGCAGCTCAGATCTCCCCCCACTGGGGAGGTCCAGTGTTGGGGGGGCCCCTTTGAGCTGGAGACACTGGGCCCTAGACTTCCTGGGTCCATACCAAATCTAAGCCTGTTTTGCAAGCCCAAAAAGGCCTGGGGAGAAAACAGCTGCCTCCTTCCTCTCTGGGGTGGGGTTTTGGAGACAACCAGAAGGATTCTTCACATATGACCTTGGATGTGTCCCACGACCCCTCAGCTTATCAGATTTCTCACCTGAAATGGGGTGCAGAGAGAACCCTGTCCTCAGGGCTAAGATGAGGATGAAGTATGGCACCACAGTCAGAACACACACCTACCTCTGTGGGCTCTGCTGGTCTCAGTTCTGTCCCTCGCAGCAGGTGAAGAACACAAAGAAGACAGCATCACTTCTGCTGTCCTTTTTCGAAGCCCCCCCACCCACCACTTCCCCTACGAACCTCAGTATGGGATCTGTAAGAAGAGGCACTCAAACTCGTCATAATTTTCTGGAAGTGATCGTCTAAAATTCCACATTCAAGGCAAGGACAAATTTGCCTCGAGGTAACAAGGGGTATGTTTGTGCCTGACTAACACCGTGCCCGAGTTAGAGAGTTGAATGGGTCATTGATGGTGCCTAACCGAGTAATAGCTCCCAGCAGGTGCTAAATCAATTTGGTTGTTGGTTGCAGTGGACAGGCTGTACTGTTTGAACCACAGTGCAGTTCTTTATTTAGGGAAGAATCACAGGTGGGGGCTGGCCACAGAAACTAGAAGGGCCCTTCCCCAAGCCTGGCTGAGACTTTATCAGCCCCTTGTGGGAAGAAGAGGGGCTCAGAGCAGGCAGTTTGTACCTAAAAGCAGGGAGGCTGGAGGAAAACCCTACCCCCAGAGCTGCCTAAAATATCAGCCTTCTCTCAGACCCAGGTCAAATTCAGCCTCCTCTAAGAAGTACACAGCCTCGCCTTTTGGAAAAAGGGTTTTGAACTAAGAATCTTGTCCTGAATCTATCTCTTACTGGCTGTGTGACTTTGGGAAGTTATTTCCCCTTTCAGAATCTCAGTTTCTTCATCAGTAAAATAGGGGTAATAGCAATCCCATTCCTCACAGAGTTGAGTGGATTAAATGAGATAGGGGAGGCACCCTGCACTTAGTAGGTACTCAGCAAGTGGCAACTGTATCAAGCCTTTCTAGGGCCCCTTTGGTTGGAGAGTCTCTCTTCTACTTACACAGCAGTTGCTCTGACCCATCAGAGAGGCTTAGGACTATCCATGGATCTGCCTCCCTCTCCTGATAAATTCTAAACTTCTCCACAATGAGGACTGCTTCTGATCCCTAGTGTGCCTGGCACAGAGTAGGTGTTCAATTACAGCATCCTGAATTAAATGGAAGGCAAACTCTAAGAGAACAAAGAGCATTTCTCTCCTTGCCAGCCTCCCTCATCAGCCTAACTTCCTGGCTTCTGCCACCCAGCCAGGTGCCAGTGAGCCCGTGTGAGTGCACAGGCCCAGTCCTTGGGATTGACTATGCCATGGGAACCCAGGGGACAAAACTGGGCAGCAGGAGAGAGGCAGGCCAGTCGCCACATGCCCAGGGGCTCATCTTCTGTCTCTTTGGCTGTGTAGCCCAAGGTAAAACAATCCACCAGCCAAACCCTGTTTAGGCTACATAGGCTGTTCTCATCATTTGTAATGGAAGCCTCCAGCAGAACATCACAGTTAATTGCAAAGAAGGGTGAGTCACACCAAGCTGCCTGAAATGAAAGGGCACTCACAAAAGGACAAAAGGACGAGCTCTGGTGTCAGGCAGCCACGGGGCTTTCGGGGAGGGGGAGAGGGAAGCAGAATCATGCCTTCTGCCCCTCCCAGCAGGTGAAGAGCACAAAGAAGACAGCCATCATTATGTGTCACTGGACTATTCACAGGTGATTGTTGTTTACATATCTTACAGTATTATAGTTCTTTGAGATTTTTAAAAATACAAAAAAAGTCAAGTAACAAAACAGATATCTGTACACATGATTTTTTAATCCTGTGACGGTGCTTCGGAGGAAGCGCTATCAGCCTTGTTTACAGATGCAAAAGCTGAGACCTGGAGATTTTGCAGTTTGTCCAAAGTCACAGTGATAGCTGTGTGATATAAAACCCAGAGCCATCTGCCACCAAAGCTGTTACACAAAACTTCCCCGGGCCAAGAGACTCTATGAAAAAGCTGACAACTCTGTCATTTTATCAAGAGTTTATTAAGGGAACTTACATACAAGTCCTGTCTCAGGAGGTGGTGAGACAACTGGATATTCCATGTGTTGTTCGGCAGGCACCAAGGGCATTTATAGGACAGACAGGATGGATCGGGGTACTTGTGCGTGCCCAGCCCCAGATGATGGGAAAGTGCCTTCCATACTTGCCCGGGGCGGGGAGCAGCAGCCTGTCCCAGGAGCCAGTACAAACCAGCATGCTGAGGGGCACGGGGAAGGGGCAATCAGATGGTCTCCAAGGGGATTTTCAAGAAGCAATCTCTGTTCTGGCCTGGATCTAACTGTGAGGCCGGGCAGTGGTCACATCATGAAATAGTCTCTCCTGCACAAAAGCCCGTGCTCCGTTCTCTGCACCATGGTCTGGTCCAATCTTCCAACCAGTACAGGAATGACCTCTAGTGTCCCTGACACTTGTCATCTAGTCTGGTTTGACTGCTTCTGCTAATGATATCTCACTACCTAACAGTAATAATTCTAGTGACTACCCAGCACTTACTGTAAGTGTATGCATATGTCAGGCACTATTCAGCGCCCATTACAAACATTGACTCCTAACCCTAAAATAGCCCCACAAGGTAGGTGTCATTATTTCCTTCATTTTACAGATAAGGACAGAGAAGTTAAGGAACATACCAAGTTCACCCAACTGTTAAGTAATAGACCTGGCACTTGACCCAGGTGGCTAATCTGTGAGGTCATGCTCTTGTCCACTTTCTTGAGAGCCTTCCTCAGGCTGCCCACTTTGTTGCTGTGTTGCTCTATTTAAAAGGTTTTTCTTATTCCGATCCAAGTCTGCTGCCCTGAGACTTCTGCCCATGGGTTTTAGTTTTACCTGATACAGAAAAAAAAAAATTCGTCTCCTGTTGTATGTGACAGTGCTTTGGCTACTGCCCACTTCACTCTTCCACCCCACCTGAATCTTCTCTCAGTTCGGTTCTGATTTCCCTCCATCTTCTGGAGTCAATGGCCTCAGAGGAGGGTGCAGAGCTGTCCCAACATTCCAGGCATCACTGAATGAGTCTCCAGATTGGATGAGCTTATCAGGAGTCACATCATCCCATTGGCTCTTGGGTCACTTTCTGATGAACATGGCGAGTCAGGGGCTCCACATCCCACTCACATAGCAAGTGCTTCTCTAGAGGGCTCAGTTCAGCTTCTGAGCCTGTGCACAAGAGCTTCTAGGCTCTTGGAAGGTCCATGCCCCTTCTGGACTTTCAGTCATCCTGGGGCTCTATACAAGGTGTTCTCATAGATGAGACCAAATGAGAAAAGAATAATGATTCACAGCAGTGACCAGGTGCCACCCTAGGGTTGTCATTGGTTGGCATCTGAAGTAATGTTCCCTTTCACCTCAAGGCTACACGGAAGTTGGGTTAGGCCCATTGCAGACAATTTGAAGGTTCCATTTATGGGAATAAGAAGGGTGGATTTCGAGCTGTCAGATCTGGCTTCTCAGCTCTTACTGGAACATGCCTATTGAAACAGTTCAATAGGCACATTCCAGCCTATTCACTAAGCAGTGATGTCTTAGAGGGAGAAAGAGGGAGGTAGCAGAAAGTCAAATTTTTGGTCTCTTGTTGACTTGATTCTTCATTGTGTTGCTTATTATAAAGAATCAAAATAATACCAGGGAAGGGAGTCATCCTTGGTTTTGGCTGTCATAAAACACGATCTAAGCAAAAAAGGAAATTGATTGGGAAGTTATCAAGGAGCTCATGGAAGTAGTAGGGAGTCCAAAGACAGCCTGGAAGCAGGACAGGAACCAGCACAGGGGGTACTTGACAGTCAGTGTTGCATCTTGGCGTTACTCTGCTCAATATTCAAGACCCCAGGGGAGAGTCTGCTTGGTTGGCCATAGGTCACAGGCCTGCTTCCTTGGCTGTACTGTAGTGACAGAGAGGTATCTGATGAAGAGAGTTTCCTGGAATGGGGACAAAACACCAATCTGCACACAGTTGCGGGGCCGGGGGGGCAGGGCGGTGCAGAGTTACTCTCCAAAAAGACACTGGGGTATTTTTTTTTTTAGATAGGAAAAGGAAGCTGAAGAGCCAACATGAACATACACATGAAACAGCAAGCATCTACCCCATCTATAAAATGTGGAGTTCAAATCACTAGTAATTTAGCCCTGGCTGGTGTGGCTCAGTTGGTTGGGCATTGTCTTGCAAAGTAAAGAATCACAGGTTTGATTCCTGGTCAGGACACACCCCTGGGTTGCGGGTTGGGTCCCCAGTCAGGGCAAAAACCAGGGGCAGCTGATCAATATTTCTCTCTCACATTGACATTTCTCTCTCTCTCTCTCTCTCTCCCCCTCTCAAAAAAAAAAAAAAATCCTTAGCAATTTAAAAATAAAACAAGGAAACCAGGACCTCCTTCTTTGATAGCACAGAGGATTGATGTTAGGAGAATACAGCCATCTTCTGCAGGGGTTGGAAGATGTTTCATCCCATCCTGGGGAAAACTAGATGAGACCTTCCAATGCAGCAAAGAAGTCCGAACAAATCCAGGTGTCTTATCAAAGCAAATTGAAGGTCCATATCCTGCTACAGTTATTTGATCCAAAAAGACACAGAATGTAGCCTATCTAAAAGCATTGCTATGATGGATAAATTAGATGATGGGAAGCTCTGAGTGCAATAAATGTGTTGTTGTCTCTGTTGGTTGTTTCCAATGTATAAACAGCTTCTCTCCCTATGTCTGCTCTAAACTAGATGTCCTTGTCTGGAATTATGGAAAGATATGGCAGATCTGAAGGGTTGAGTTTAGGGCCAACTTTTTAGGTTATAAGAGGGCAAACTCCAGCCAAGAGACAAGGAAAAACAACAATGACACATAGGAAATGGGCAGGAGCAGCCATTTGGCATGTTTATTCCTTTGTGGGACTCCTTCTGTTTATAGATAATTAGGCCTCCTAGATAGGGCACTGCAAACAGTGTATTCAGACAGGATGGGGGTTGGGTTGAATGGGCAACTGGACCCACTGGACCAGGGTCTGACACAAAAAGATGTCCCACAGGAACCTCTGCTGTGGTGTGATGACACACCATCACCTCTTCTGGCAGAATCTGTGCCCCCATTGGTGGGGACTGGACTGCACCCCTGTGATCCAGTAGCATGCTCCCGGGCTCAGAGAGAACCTGGGCAGAGCACCAGTTGCCAGGCCTTGACTGCAAACTGATACCTGCGAGCTGAGAGCAGGTCCAATTCCAAACAAGCTCTGAGAGTTCAGGTTCAAAGACAGGGGTCCAGAAGGTTACTCCTGGAGATTCTGGTTTTTATATTCTGACCGGGAAACCCATACTTACAGTGTGTGTTCAGACTACCCTTCTGCATGAGTAGGCTGCTCAAAATGTTGCAGCCTGGGCTCACAAGGCTGCATAACTGGCATCATGCCCATTGACATATCTCACTTTGGGAACCTTTCTTCAAACTTCAAAACAGATCATCCCTCCAAAATCTTCAGTTCAGTGCTTGCTCCATTGTTAATGGCTGTGCGTAGTGGAACATTCTCTCTGAACCTTCTACCCCCTGGTTCTAGTTCTGTCCTGAAGTGTCCCTAATTATGGCAAATCCTTCTTCCACAGGTGGAGCCTCACTTAAGCACCCTCAGCTCCCTCTATCACTCATTGGCAAATTTTTCAGATCACAGAGCAGATCTTTGCTACCTTCTCAGGCCCAGGAGGCCTCACTTAACCATTTTGGTGCCCACAAGCCAGTGTTAACTCCTGCTTGTCTGGCTGGAAGCACTGGGCAGTCGAGGATTTTACTCTTCCCTCAGTCTCAGTCAGCTATGGGTCGGGGCCCACCTCCAGTTGTTCCAAGTTTGTCAGGGCTTTGCTTTAACCAGCCCAGCCTGTGAGGGGGCTGCTCTGCAGAGCCTCCCTTCCAAGCCCCCAGCCCTCCAGGCACTGAGTCCAGGTGGCTGGCTGTGAGCCAGGGATTCCAGGATTGGGTGGCTCTGCCCTTCTCTTGGTTCTGTGTCCCCAGCAGCCCACGCAGGGCCTGGCCCAGATGCAGAAAAGGCAGTGCCATCGGCCTCTCGCTGCTGCTGTTGTCCGATACCCACCCGAGCGAGAACCAGTCACCCTGAGCCCAGAGTTGTGACAGGCTTTGTGCAGCTCTGTGCAGGCAGAGCTATAGCTCTTGTCCTTTTAGGGGCCACCAGAGGGTTGGGGGTGTGGGAAAGGGTTGTGTGGGTTGCACCAGGAACCAGGGAGGAGCTGCAAAGCTGATCTTGGCAAGTGGAGCACTGTCTGTGCCTCAGACTCAGGCAACTCCTGGGCTGAGAAAACAGTGCGGTAGCAGCAGAGGACCCCTAGGAGGGACAAGGCTTCTATTTTCAGCTAGGGGCAGCCACAGCTCCAGTCAGCCCCATTGTCCCTGAGAACCATGGGGCGGTTATTAGAAGCTCTTGTAGGAACTGCAATGTGCATTTCATTGTGTGGATTTATAATTCATTTTGTTCACTTCGCTTTGTTTCCCCAGAGTTGCTTCTTGTGTACATGATTCTTTTGAATAGTTTTAAATAATGTTAGAGGGAAGGCATCCTCCTGCCACCTCCACTCTATCTTGATGACTCCTAAGCTGGAGAGATAGGCAGGGACAGCTCCCCCCAAGCAGAGGGTGGCAGCCAGAAAGAGCTGCAGGAAGGAGGGGTGAGGATTACTGAGCCCCTTTTAAGTGTCCAGAGCTCCATGTATTCAATCCGATTCCATTCTCACTGCAACCCTGCAAATAATAACCTTGGTTATTCCTATTTCATATTTTTTAGATGAGGCAACACTGAGGCTCAGAGAAATGGAGTTACTTGTATTGCCCACAGCAGGTAAGTGGCAGAGCCAGGATTAGAACTCAGGTCTGACCCCAAAGCTTCTCTCACCTCCAGGCACCTCTGGGCTCAAAGGGGAGAGGCAGAGCTGCCTCATCTCTCAGGTTTAGAGTCAACTGCCCAGAACCACTCCTTCTCCCACCCCTTTGAGGATCATGCGTCTAGGGGCTGGTCCCCTCTTAGGAGTATGAATGAGCATCCTCAGCACTAAGACACATCAGTGGGAAAAAGAAGAGGACAGTGTCTGAGTCTGGAGGACCCAGCCCCCAAGACAGACAGGGCCCTTGGCTGAGCTCTGCTCTCAGGGCCTCTGGGAAGGACACATACGTTGAAAAGTTGTCAGTGGGTAGAGGGTGTTCCAACTGGCCGGGTTCACCGGCAGGAGAAAGTATTGTCCGAGAAACTCCATGCAGGTGGTTTTAAGTGTGGTCAACACCCCCAGTCACTCTGTGTCTGCTTGCTTACCCAAGCCACGGGGGCCAAATGTCCAGGGTTTGCTGAATAACACCACCTTGGATGACAGAACTGGAGGGTCCCCTGGGCTTATCTCACTAAACGTCCTTACGTAACAACACATGGAGGAGTGAAGTCACACAGCACGTTCACCCCACCAGCTCCTCATTCCCTGTCTCTCAGCAACCAGCTCAGTGCTCTGATCCCTCCCCAGTGGCTGTCGCCAACCTGAGTAGCAGCCACATCAGAACCATTTGGTTCTAGCTTAGAATCTCCAGAGAGGATCCAGAATCCACATTTAAGAAATGTCCAAGGCAATTCTTATGCCTGTTGGCTAGGCCATGCAAATAAGGTTTAAACAAACTTCAATAACAGGATGTTTTACCAAGCAGAGCTAAGGGACTGGCTTAAGGATAACCTGACTTTATTCACCCTCCTCTTGTCCCTCCTGCAAAGTGCCAAGTGCAGCACAGGGTCCTGCCCAGTGGATAAGTAAGTGGGATGGGGCACGAAAGGTTAAGAACTAGCAGTCATCATTTAGAGGGGTCTGTGCCCTCCAGTTCAACATAGTCCGCCATTCAGCCCACATCACTCCTTTGGGTCATCAGTCTGGAAAGTTGCCCCATCATGGTGGAATGACAAAGACCTGGCCAAAGAGTTCAAAGAACAGGATTCTAGATTTAGCTCCGAGGCTAACCGTGGAACCCGGGAGAAAGCGGAGGTCCCCACACTGGGCCTCATTTTCTTCCCCGCTCTTCTGAGACGTGCGCCCAATGGCGCCCCACCCTGGTCACTCTCACATCATGGGTCCCTGTGCTTCGCTGATGGAAGACCCAGCTGAATCACCGGCGTTCTCCACCACACCCGTCTAGACCCGGAACATGGTAGGTGCTACATAGCGTTTTATTAATCAAGAGAAATTAATCTGGAGGTTGAAGCATTGTGGGAGTTTATTTTGGTTTGAGACTGACTCAGGGCCATAGGCATATAAGAAAGAAAGGATGTTCTCCTGGGAGACCTGTTATATGAACGACTTTTTAAAAGCGGTGTCTCTGGACCTTATTTTATCACATGATACGTAGCCCTGTATGAACATATGCTGAACCAGCTGACCTGAAATGAGCCGTTGGAGCTGGTCGAGGGATGGCAAGGGGAGGCCCTGTGGTCTCCGCATCGAGTGTGAGGACAGACACCAGACAGAGATGTGAGCGAGAGGAAGGCAGGTGGCCTGCCAGGAGCAGACTTCGGGGGGTGACCTGACTCGGAGACGCACTGGGGCCATTCTGATTTTAAAAGGCCCTGACTGTGGGTTATACTCTTTGAGACAACATGAAAGGAATAAATTACAGCTGCTTGTGAGGAAGGTAGAGGAGGCTCCAGGAAGGATATGCTGGATTTCAGGCAATGTTGGAATGAACTTAGAGACAAATCTGGTGGCTGAGCCTGTCCTGCAGTTTTCTAAGAGAAGGTAAGTACTGCCTTCAGGAAGAGGGCTATTATTCCAGAGCTTAGAGCAGACTCTGGCGCATGAGGGCTGCAACTGGGTGTTCACATTCTGGCTGGATTTTTATGTGAAATCTCCCAAATTTTAAGGACTGGTTACAGATTCACGGAAATGCAGACCATTCTGTGGTCACATCCCATGGTGGTCTTATTCTAACCTTTTCAATTGTCCCACCATCGACCTAACTTACCCTCTACCAGCTGGTGAAATCTTTCTTTAGTTCCTAATTAAGGTCCTAAGAAAGGAAATCTAATTGGTCTGGCTCATCCTTTTGCATCATGCCAGGCCAGGCCATGACTGATGGCCTGTAGGTCAGGTGCCTACCCCTGCTGGCCACAGCTGATTGGAAGCCCAGTCCAATCAGCTGTGGCAAGCAGGCAAGAGCGGGTGTGGGGGCCAAGTGAGGCCTCTCAGTCAGCACAGCTTGAGGACAGGCCAGTTCCCCTACACAGGCCACAGTCAGGCAGGCCTGGCAAACATGTCAGTACATGTGTGTTATCTGAAACCCCAGACAGCCTCTATCTGTCAGCGTTCTCCGGAGAAACAGAAAAAGAAATATGTGTGTATATTAAATATATAAACAGAATATATACATATATATACACTTGGGGGTGGTGAGCTGACTATAACTGAGTAGTATATGTACTATATATAATGTACACTTATATGTATACATATACAGAGAGAGACAGCTTTATTTTAAGGAATTGGCTTGTTCAATTGTGAGGGTTGGTGAGTCCAAAATCCCCTGGACAGGCCAGCAGTTTGGAAGCTCAAGCAGGAGTTAGCTCTGGGGTCTTGAAGCAGAATTTCTTCCTCTCTGAGAAACTTCAGGATTTCCCCTGAATGCCTTTAACTGGATGAGCCCCATGCACATTATTGAGAGTAACCTCCTTGATATAACACCAACTGATTGTAGATGTTAATCCCATCTACAAATTACCTTCACAGCAACACCTAGATGAGTGATTAGATATACGAGTACTATAATCTAGCCAAGTTGACACAAAACAACTCTTCAAACAGCACTGTGAGGTAGATACTGCTTCTCCCATTTTATACCTGAAAAGACTGACAGTCGCTCGGGTAAGAAACCTGCTCATGGTGGGAAGGGTGGTGTGTGTAGTCCGAAGCCCACCCTTTAACTCCTGCACCTCCTGCCTCTTCGTCAGGCCAGAGGGCTGAGTAAGTCTGAGGTGGCTTTGTAAACTTTCTCCTTTCCAAGAAGAGCTTTGAGAAAAGGTACTTCAGTTTCCTTTGGAGGTAACATTTGCTTCTTCTCTTCTTTTTCTTTTCCCATGATTTCTTGCGTTCTTCCTAGTCTCCATACAAACCTAGAAGAGTGGTCTCCTTGCCCACTAGTAAAATTATAAAGATGTTTTATAAACTGCTCTCTTCCTCTCTTCAAGAAACTTTGTCTACATCAGTTAGAAGCAGGAGGAAAAATGAAAAGCAAACAAAAAGAAAACAGGTCAACATTTTTAGCTTCTCAAGCTGCTTTCCAGTAAGGAAAGAGGCAAAGAAAACTCCAGAGATGGGTATGAATTGGGCTAAAGATAGTTTCTCCTGAAGAGGTGCTGCTTCCCAGAGAGGGCACATTTATTTAATCAGCTCTGCTGGTGCACCTTCTCCAGTCAAAGATATTGAGTTAGAGTGACCCTGAAGATGAGGTCTGTGGGTTAGTGCTCACAGTGTTAATAGTGTGGTTGATAATGATGACGGTACCTTTCTATGTGAACATAATGCTTTTCAAAGGCACTAACCCACACGGTGGAGGCATGCTTACAGAGGTGTCAAACTCATTTTCACCGGGGGCCACATCAGCTTCACTGTTGCCTTCAAAGGGCTGAATGTAATTTTAGGACTGTGTAAATGTAACTACCCCTTAACAATTAAGCAAGGGCTCGGCGCTGCCGCTGGGTAGAAACAAGGTGCTGGGCCGGATAAAACAAAGTGGAGGGCCAGGTTCGGCCCGCAGGCCTTGTGTTTGCCACCTGTGCTCCAGGATATCTCTGGCCCGAGGTCCCGTCTGTGCTCCCAGCAGTCCTGCTAAGAGACATCCCTGGAGTCTTTGTGAACTACAGGATAAAACACTCTTGATTCATAAAGATTCCTAGAATATAGAAACCAGAAGGACCCTCTACCCAGCTCTTCCATTTTAGAGATGAGGAAACTGAGACCCAGAGACCAGGTGACTTGCTAACATGGGGTGCCTGGGAGCTGTACCTTGGGAAAGACTTGTCTTTCTTTGCTGTAAAACTGTCCAGTCTGAGCTGCTTTGAGCTGACAGAGAAGAACATGCTCCCAGTCTCCAGGGGCAGCAGCGAGCTCTATAAAAAGGATGGTGTGTGAGTTGATTCTGCCCCCTGTTATCCTTGGCGTGGCTTTGCATGCCAGTCCTTAACCCTTGGCAGAGCTCTGGGCAGTGTCTCCACAGTGGGCAAGAAAAAGGGCAAGGCAATCCCTTGGAAGAGCAGGAAATACAGAGAATCCCTGAGAACAAGTGAAGGAGATGAGCTTGAGGAGCCTGAGAAGAAGGAGAAGGGAGAACTGGGAGGGGGAAGGGGCTGAGAAAGCCATCTTCCCAGCTCCTCCACTAACAGAACAGCACTTTTGACAGATTTTCCTTATTTGTCTCTGAAGGGGATTTCAGATTATTCAAGATGGACTCAAGTGGTTGCCAAGCAACAGTGTTACCATCATCACTGCCATGGAAACCCTTTCTGTGGCACAATATAAATATTTTTCTTTAAGAATGAGACGAGGAGTTGTGTGGGTGACAAGTTATTTTCTAATGCTCACGGGCCGTGGCCAGAGCCTGCAATAGATGGGAGAAAGGAAAGGACAAAATTAGCTTAGACTCTACATAGTTCACACAACAGTCTGTTTTTATTTGTCTGTTTTTAGATATAAGAGCCAAAACTGTGAGGGGGAAGGGCAAAAATATCAACAAAAATAGTCCATAGTTCTAAAGTGGAGAGGTAAGACCTTCCCATTTTTCTCTTGTTTGTTTGTTTTGTTTTTTTCTCATGGATGAACTGCAGGATGGGCTGGTTGGAAGAAGTGGTAAACATATTTTAAAGAGCTTCCAAAGCCTCCTCTTCCTCCTCCAGCCTCCTCCACTGGACGATGAAGCTTTAAGAGAGTCAAGAGCAGCACAGAATTCTGGGAGCAGTAGTTACATAGTGACAAAGGAGAAGGGACATTTTTGGGCCTCGTGTACCATATCAGAAGTTAGAGCCACAAAAATGCTTCTTACTTTTGCTACCTTGAGCATGTCCCCATGGTCACAAGGTGTTGTGGCCACACCCTTGCTGCATTCAGCTTCCTCAGAAGAAATTTCTGTCACCTAGATGGGGAGACAGCACCAGATAACCTCTAAGGTAACTTCCAGTGTGAGATTCTAGGATTCCCTGGTTCCCACTCTCAAGAGCTTGTGATTCTTCCCTAACCAGTATGGCTCAGTGGATTGGGCATCATCCCTCCAACCGAAAGGTCGTTGGTTCAATTCCCAATCAGGACACATGACTAGATTGTAGGCCAGGTCCCTGATTGGGGTTGGCGGCGTGTGAGAGGCAACCAATTGGCATTTCTCGCCCATGATCACTTTCTTCCTCCCTTCTCCTCTCTCTAATAACAAGTAAATAAAATATTTTTAAAAATCCTCCAACTCACTCATTTGTTTAGAAAAAAAGAGTTTATGATTCTAAGAGTCAATAGTTCTATATTCAAAGATGCTCTGATTGTATTAGTCTAAGAGCCTGTTATTTTAATTGATAGGCAATATGAATCCAAGGACAGCAGCTGGGGGCTGGGGATGAGGTGGAGGAATTGGTCACTACTGTGCTGCTGTGCTGGCCTGTGTCTCGTCCCTCCCTGTGCCCAGAGCACTGATGTTGAGGCCTCTGCCTGGCTCTTCTTCAGGTGGTTTCTGATACTGGAGTTTTGCTGGCTTACCTATCTGGTCAGGGAGCTCATGATGAAACAGGCTCACAGCAGGCACGGCCAGGCTGCAGCAATGATGAAGGCCTGAAAATGGTCAGCAGCATCACTTGTGAAAGCTGGACACCTGGACTGCATTTCTTTCCCTGGGCTGTTGGTAGGAGAATGACAGTGGTCCTCTAATCAAGGGCCACTTATGGAGGGGCCTGGCCCTGCATCCTGACCTTGCAGGTCCGCTCCAGAGGAAGGGTAGAGGGAGAGGTGGCTTTGCATGGAAGCTCACGCTATAGCAAGATCAAGAATTAGGCCTGGGGCTTTAGTGCCTCTCAGCCTGGTTTCCTGTTCTGCAGGAGGCGGGCAGGGTGGGAGGAATAGCATAATGGATGGAGCAGACAATAACCAAATCTGTGAAATGATTCAGGTTTAGAAAGGAGGCAGGTCCACTTATTTAACAATTTTCAGAATGCCAAGGAATCCTCCTCATCGAGAGAGGGAAGGAGTGCTAGAATCCAGTGAAGAAATACCACTTCCTTCATGGCATAGTCAAATAAAAAACAGTTCCAGGACAGGACTGGTAATAATTTTGTTTGAAAGAAATCATCAGGTAAATTCATGGATGATGAATCCTTGGCAATTTTTTTTTTTTTCCTTCACTGTGAAAATAGTTTTATTGCTGGGTTGGTTTATATAATTAATATATGCTCTTTGGAATAATTTGAAAAACATATAGAATGAAAAGAAGAACTTTTAAAAATCACTTAAAAATCTCCAGCCAGAGATGACCCCATGAACCATTTGCTGACAATCACTTGTATATACATAAATGTTGCATATGTGCATACCCATGTATCACATATATTAAACGATCTCATGCATGCTGTTTTTATTTGGGGAGATTTTTTAAATGCAATCTGTTGCTCTCTCACCTTCCTGCTTCACTTCTGCATGCCTCTGCACCAGCAGCCACCTGCCTTCCGACTGCAAGGAACCCAGGATAGCCACCTCAGATACCAGGCGCTGGGCTGGGGCTCTGGGAGGCAGGGGAACATATGAAAAAATATGTTCGAGAAATATTTCCAAGTCTTATGATTCAGATCTAACTCTTTTTATTAGTTTAATCCCTGGTGCTGCACCCAAAGGTACTGAGATGCTTGGAATGCATCACAGGCTTTAGGACATGGGTGGGGAGGGTTCAGAAACAAGCAGATTCCATCCCACAGTGAGGGAGGTGGGGGGGGGACCTTGAGCCTGTGCCGCCACTCTGAGTCTCCTTCCTAAGGCCCAGCACACCTTCTTCACAGGGTATGGAAAAGTAAGAAGATGAAGGTGAATGGACCACCTGAAGTGGGAGGAGGTAGAGAGGAGGGAGGAGGGGGCCAGGCACATGGTAGATACTGAGTAAGTTGTGTTTCTTACTACAGGAAAGAGGGAAGTGATTAGGACTTGGGGAAACATTCCAGTGGCAAACGTATCAATCAAATTATAAATACAATCTGAAAAATTGTTCAGGAAAAAAGGAAATTAAGAGGCTTTTTGAGCAAAGTGCAAAGGCAGGAGAAGATAAATGTAATAAATGCCTTCTCAGGCCAGTTGGTTGGTTTTGGAAACTTTGCACCTTAAAGTAGGTGGTTTCACACCCCGTGAGGGCCTGACAGGAGCAGCAGGTGAGAGAACCACAGGGAGCAGGTCTAGGGAACAGCAAATGCTGCGTCTCTTTGATTGGGGGCGGGGGTGGGGGGGTGGGGGGGTGGGGGGTGAAAAGCCCCAGGAGGACTCCATAGGGGTGCTGTAAGTCAGCTTGTGTCTTGAAGATCAAACAATCATGAGGCTTGGGAGGGATCTTAGAGGTCATGTGTCCCAGTCCTCTGAGCGGAGGACATATCTGCCTGGAGGAGAGAGGGGACTTCTGAGGTTCCACGGCCAGCCAGCTAGTACAAAGTCTGGGAACAGGGAGTGCCAGGGCTCCCTGTGGCTCCTTGAATGGGGAGCAACAGAGCTTCCTCCTTGAATGGGGAGCAACAAACCTTCCTCCTTGAATGGGGAGCAACAGACCTTCAGGAAAATGTTACATCCCCTAAAAGCAGGCACAACCCGGTGACCTGTCTTCACCTGATCCCATCCACCTAATTGAGTCTGGCTCCGGCAGGGGCTGGAGCCCCAAGGGAGGGTTGGCCTTGTGAGTGAGCTGGGCCAGGTCTCAGTCCAACAATGTGCTGCCCTGAGATTTCCAGATGCCAGTGGTACCCACTGCCCCTTCATCTCAACCTGAAAAAATGGAAAGTTTCCCTACATTGTTCAGAGGTGGCCCTTAGTCTGCTGTCAGGAGGCTGCCTCACTCAGATCCCCTTCTAAGCAAAATTTCACTAGAAATTCCTCCTCTCTTCCACCTCAGGGAGAAAGACAGAGCACCTGGGTTCTTTCCATACCTCCAGCAGACTGTGAGACTCAGAATGTGACTTGGTAATGGGGCCTGCATCACACCTGCCTGCCCCTGAAGCCTGTCAGCAGAGTGGGATACTCCCCTCCACACCCATTCATTCCATTCCATTCCATGAACATTTGCTGTGACAAATGCTGGTGGAAGAGATACCGTATTTTTGTCATGTATAATGTGCACCCACTGTTTTAGTGCACATTATACATGGGAGACGTGGGATCATTATACCCATGTATAATGTGCATCCTTACTTTTCCCTCAAAAAATTTGGACAAAAAGTGTGCATTGTACACAGCAAAATACAATAATTTAGAGATGGTCCCTGTTCTCACAAATCATAATTTTACAAGGGTACATAGACATGACAAGATAAACCTAACCTTCACAGAGAGTACTTTTTTCTTCTATCTTGCCAGTCCTTCATCTAGTTCTTTATCTCTCAAATGACAGCTCCTCCCTGACGTGGGATTCTGTACAGACACCCCCCACCCCCATGATAGCCTGGTGTAATACCCTGGGGTCCACATGAGGATGCAAAC
This sequence comes from Anoura caudifer, assembly GCA_004027475.1. Classification (NCBI taxonomy): domain Eukaryota; kingdom Metazoa; phylum Chordata; class Mammalia; order Chiroptera; family Phyllostomidae; genus Anoura; species Anoura caudifer. The sequence continues at coordinate 133,221 of PVKU01004734.1, forward strand.
TGGTGCACTGTTTGTGGCCACCAAAGCTGCTGTGGCTGGTCCACACCAGGTTTTATTAGTTTATGTTTAATTTGAGCCCACCTTGAAAAATTTAGAAGTTTCACATAAATGTATTGCTTTCTAGCTTCTCTTAAAAATAGGAAATGCTAGCAACTTTTGGGTTGTTATTGGCAACAATGGAGCTGGAAGCAACAGGGGCCCAGGTGAAGGAATCAGCTCATCCACAAAACCAGTGTTGCACGTCAGGAGGGCAAGAAAGGAAGTGAGGCTCATCAAGCTGATAGGCCCTTACCATCTGACGGGGTGAACGTTGTTTCCCCTTTCAAATATATCTTGAGTTTCATGCTCTTTCAGAATTTGCTGGCCTTTGATTCTAAGGCCCCTGCTTCCCTTTCCTTACTTGAGTGTAAGGAGGCCCTCCCTCCCCTGATGGTCACCTGGCAATTCTTAAAGGGGCCATGATTTATATTTGTTCATAAAATAAAACATGTAATTTTAATGTATTAGGGAAAGAGGGTATAGCAGTGTTTAGCTGCTCGCTGGTGAATACATGATCCATCTTTCTTATAATCATCTTCTTAATACACAATGAAGAAATTTTAAATTTTGAGTCTAATATTCTATAATACTCTTTAGACAAGGCATAGACCTTTTAATTTGACACAACCCCAGCTACTATTTATTGCCTCCTCAACACTGGGGTTAAATACTGGTTGCCTTTTATTATCATCCTCACATCATTAAACAGTGGTAAACACTATTTTTTATGATAGTGAAATATTTTTCTTTACTCATTCTCATGTCTCCCTGAAGGTGATAAAAACAAAAGCTAGACAGAGAAGGCCAAGTACTTTAAAAAACTGGAACATAATTCCTGGTGGAATAAAAACTATTTTTATACACTTAATATGCTAAGTGGACCTAAGTTAAGTTTTAAAATTTTTCTTAACTTATTCACTTACGTAATCTGCCTGACCCTCACAGATGTTCACACCAGCATTTATAGCTAATAACATCTCGCTGACCAGGCACAAGATGTGCAACTTCCCTCTTCCTATCTGCAGGGCAGGGACAGAGCAGGTATGACTAACAACAACCATCTCACAAAGCTCTGCTGAAGCCAGAGAGAGAGTGAGGGCGGTTCCTGAAGGGGGCACTGCGAACAGCCCAGGATTTGAACCCATCCTCTTTGGCTTGAATCCTGCCTCCGCTACCTACTCTGGAATTTTAAGCAATTCTCTGTCTGAGCCTCATCTCTTGTACAAATTGTGGATGGTACCACCCGTTTTGTTGGACCGATGTGCTGACTAGATGTAACATATTAAAAGTGGAGTGGTCGAGGCATGCGATGGGTAAGTGCGGCAGTTCCCCAGTTCCATGGTGACTTGGCAGCGGCAGCTCAGAGCCTGGCCAGTACCTGTGTGTGGAGAGTCCTCTTCGCAGAGTGTTTTGAATGCTGTGGGGAAAGCTGCTTACACCAACTGCTCAAGATGGCTTGGATTGCAAAGAGAGATTTTAGAAAATCTTTAAAGTCGTTTTGTAAAAACAAGATTTAATTCATGTGGAAAAAAATGAGTAGAAGACTTACTGCTTCTCCTGCTTATTTTTCTAATATGTACTGTTCAGGCTGGGGACATGAGTGGGTTACAGACTCAGGGCTTCTCTGCAATAATTCTCACTGTGATTGCAGGGGCAGCAGAACGATGCTGCGAAGGCATTACTACAGCAGTTCTCCAGCTTCTGTTCACATTAGGATCGGTTGGTATGCAGATCCCCTGGCCATAACAGACCTACTGAATTACAGTCTTGGTGGGGGGACAGGAAGGTGCTGACACCCTCCCCTTCAAGGTGTATCTGATGCAGCTGGTCCACCAGTAGCATGTTCTAAAACACTTGTTTCCCCTTCTCTAATCCCCTTCCCCAACCCCCTTCCACTCCCTGCATCTTGTACATGCTCGCTCTTTCTTTCTTTCTTTCTTTCTTTCTTTCTTTCTTTCTTTCTTTCTTTCTTTCTTTCTTTCTTTTTCTTTCTTTTTTGGCTTTGTTTATTTATTTTTAGACACAGGGGAAGGGAGGGAGAAAGAAAAGGAGAGAAATATCAATGTGTGGTTGCCTCTCATGCTCCCCCTACTAGGGACCTGGCCTGCAACCCAGGCATGTGCCCTGACTGGGAATGGAATTCATGACTCTTTGGTTTGCAGGCCGCTCAACCCACTGAGCCACACCTGGCAGGGCCATATGGTTTCTTTTTTTCTTTTTTAAAATATATTCTATTGATTATGCTATTACAATTGTCCAGATTTTTCCCTCTTTGTCCCCCTCCACCTGGTACCCCCATTCCCTCTGGCAATCCTCTGTCTTAGTTCATGTCCATGGGTCATGCATATATGTTCTTTGGCTTCTCCATATCCTATACTGTTCTTAACATCCCCCTGTCTATTTTGTACCTACCAATTTGTACTTCTTAATCCCTGCACCTTTCCCCACCCCTCATTCTCCCCATTGCCCCTCCCAATTGATAACCTTCCAAATGATCTCCATATCTATGATTCTGTTTCTGTTCTGTTTGCTTAGTTTTTTAGATTCAACTGTTGATAGTTGTGAATTTATTGCCATTTTAATGTTCATAATTTTAACCTTTTTTTCCTTAGATAAGTCCCTTTAACATTTCACATAATAATGGCTTGGTGATGATGAATTCCTTTAGCTTCACCTTGTCCAAGAAACACTTTATCTGCCCTTTGAGTCTAAATGATAGCTCTGCTGGCAGGAGTAATCTAGGTTGTAGGTCCTTGTTTTTCATCACTTTGAAAATTTGTTTCAAAATGCTTCTAGCTTGCAAAGTTTCATTTGAGAAATCAGCTGATAGTCTTACGGGAACTCCTTTGTAGCTAACTCTGCTTTTCTCTTGCTGCTTTTAAGATAGTCTCCTTATCTTTAACCTTTGGCATTTTAATTATGATGTGTCTTGGTGTGGTTGGTCCTCTTTGTGTCCATCTTGTTTGGGACTCTCTGTTCTTCCTGGAATTACATATCTATCTCCTTCACCAAATTAGGGAAATTTTCTTTCATTATTTTTTCAAATAAATTTTCCATTTCTTGCTTTTTCTTCTCCTTCCAACACCCCTATGATTTGAATGTTGGTACGTTTGAAGTTTTCCCAAAGGCTCTTTACCCTGTCTTTGTCCTTTTAGATTCTTTTTCCTTCTTATTCTTCCGATTGAATGCTTTTTTTCCTCTTATGTTCCATACCATTGATTTGTTTCTTGGCTTCATCCACTCCACTGTTGGTTCCCTGTAAATTTTTCTTTATTTCCCTTAATGTAATCTTCCTTTCTGCTTGGATCTTTTTTATGCTGTTGAGGTACTCAGTGAGTTCCTTGAGCATCCTAATGACCAGTGTTTTGAATTCTGTATCTGATAGATTGCTTATCTCCATTTTGCTTAGTTCTTTTTCTGAAGTTTTGTTTTTTCTTTCATTTGGGCCCTATTTCTTTGTCTTCTCATTTGCACAGCCTCCCTGTGTTTGATTCTACATATTAGGTACAGATACTGACTCCCTGTCTTAGTAGCATGGCCTATTGTAGAAAAGTGCATCTGTAAGTTGGTTGGGTGGAGCCTTAAGTAATCGCCAGGGTTGGGAAACCCATGTGCTCTGATGCGGTGTCACCACTCTCTGACTCTGCGTGGGGGAGGGCTTAGAAAAGGGACAATGCCACTGCCTGGCCTCTGGAGTTCTGCCAAGGAGGAAGCTGTCCCCCAGCACTCTCAGCCAGGGATGCCAGACACTTTAATTACTTCCTGAATACCGCTGGTGCCCTTCTAGCTGCTGTACGCCAGTGCTGGACCCAGAGTCTGCATGAGCCCTAAGTCCGTTGCAGACCCTTTAAGACAAGACTCCTGAGAATCCCACAGTTTCTTCTGCTGCCCCAACCTCCACTGGTTTTTACAGCTAGAAGTTATGGTGACTTATCTTCCTGGCACTGGAACCCTGGGCTGGGACATCTGGTATGGGGCTAGGATCCCTTGCTCCTGAGGTATCCCTCCCAATTTTTATCCACCACATGTAGGCTTGGGACCACCTGTTCCGCATCTCTGCACCTTTCCGAGTATCTTTTCATCTCTGTCCCTCCTACCTATCTGGAAGAATGTGACTTCTTTAATTTGGTTGTTGGACTTCCACACAGCTCAATTTGCAGACAATTCTGGATAATAGTTGTTTTGTAGTTTAGTTGTATTTTTTTGCTGTGGTTGTGCAAGGAGTGAGTGGTATTTACTGACGCCTCTGTCTTGACCAGAAGTTCAGTTATGTACATATGGTTTCTGACCCAAGTCATAATCTCAGTTGCAATTGATTCAAGGCCAGACAGTGGTTTGTTTGTTTCTTAATTTGTTTATCTAGTGTTTTAATAGATTTCTAAGTTAATATGACTTGGGAATATTCTCTAGATTTTACCATGATTGGTCAGTTGTAATATATGACCAATTTAAGCATATTTAAAAAAATTAAGCATATCATTTTTTTAAAATTAAGCATATTTTTTAAAAATTTCAATATGTAACTTTTTAAAATTAAGCATATCATCTTTAAAGTTTGCTTTTAAAAGTAACTAATTCCTGCCTCTATAAAGACCTGTTTTTCCATGGACAGTTTTACTCCTGGGTTACAGAGGCCTCAGAATTAAGGCTGGACAGACAGCTTTGACAGTTAGAATGGTTCTTCACACTTGACTAAAGGGAGTCTCCCCACCGTTGACACAGCTGATGTTGTTCACAGAGCTCATGTATCTTTTCCCATCCAATGAACCTTCAAATACTCAAAACCAGGATCCTCTCTGTAACCTGTTCCCCCTAGGCCTCAACAGCCCTTGGGTATAGAGTCCTAGCAATGATTCTAATCCAACGGTAGTGGTTTTGCCCCTCCTTCATTCCCTCAGGCTCCTCAGGTATCTTTCTTCTCCAACCGCGCCCCCTCAGTGCAAAGCAGGAAGCCCCTTGAGGTCAGGATACGCCTGCTCCTGCTGCTGCTGGTTCTGCAGTGAGGAGCTGCCCCTGGTACCCCCAGAGCTGCAGTCTGGAGAGCCCAGAGCAGCTGGGTCCTCTTGGAGAATTTGGTGGTCCAGCAACTGGCTAATTTCTCTTCAGAGCTATGGGGTGCTTCTGTGCCATGCTGTCACCTAAGAAAGCCCCCAAGCAGCCCAGTGGGTTTTTCACATCACTCAGGGTCCCTGAGAGAAATGGCTCTTTTAGCTTCTGCCTGCAACCTCTCTTTGCAAAGGGCTTAGTAAGAAGCCTGTCCCTGGGGCAGACCAGGGTCCAGAAACTGATCCATCTTATTCTTCCAGCACCCTCCCTGCTGAGACACAAGCTTCTTTTTGCATTTTGTATATGGAACAAACAAGAAAATCAATGTGCAGGGCCCACCCTACTACTCAGTTACAGCGTGCCCAGGCCTGTTTAAGCCCAGCATGGGACCCTGGTCACATGCCTGACCCTCTTTCACAAGTAGTCACACAGAGCCCACCCTCACAGGGACTCTGCAGCTAGTTTAATGCTCTGCTGTTGCTGTGGTGAATTCTTAATCATTTGTCCCAGAACTTGTGCTCGGTAAATGAATTTCTGATAGGACAATGGAGCGCGTGTGCATGTGAAATGTGTGGTTTCAAGTCTGCTGCCACAGTGGGCAGTGTGTGAGCCAAGTGGTTGGCTGGGCACCCTGGACGGGACCTGGGCCAAGACTGCTGGTGATGACAGTGTCAGTAGCAGCAGAGGCAGCAGTGGTGGTCGCAGCAGCCAGCCTTGGGAAGGGGGAAGAACTCTGCATGAGAGCAGCAACAGGGCCACTGCAGGGAGGAGCAATATGCCTGTCTGTCCCCAGAACCCATCCCTGCAGCATCTGCATGAATGTCAACTCTCTGGCATGAACACAAGACAGGAGCTGCTGAAGCTCAGACAGTAAAATTTGTAAGTAAATTATTACAAAATAAGGACATACAGCCATGAGCAGTTGCTTAGAGCATCGTCCCAATATGCCAAGGTTGCAAGTTTAATCCCTGATCAGGGCACATACAAGGAAAAAACCAATGAATGCATAACTAAGTAGAACTACAAACTGATGTTTCTTTCTCATTCTAAAACGAATTTTAAAAATTTAATAAAGGCATCAGGGAGTTTACTACAATTCTTCAAAAAGTTTAGACTCTAGTTTTTAAAACTGCTGCAACATTGCAAAACAATATATGCACAGCCTTAGTGTAGAAATTAAATGTAGATTGTTGCGTTTGATGGGAGAAAACCACAATTTTCATGCAAAGCTTTAGATGAACCAATTTTTAATAAAGAAGACAATTATAAAATGAATTTTCTTTGTAAGATACAGTGATAGAATGCACAAATAGATGTTCCAAACTATGTGAAATCATGAAACTATTTTTGGTTTCTTGTATGATGTCCCTAAGGTACAGGAAATGTCAGAGGAAACTTTAAAGTGCAAGCATATAAAATTAATGTAAAATTAAATTCAAACTACATAAAACTGGTTTGTATGAAGA